>RJWT010034214.1:0-13727 GCA_004365215.1 Cuniculus paca
CTGTATCGCGAAATAGGTTTTTGGTGACAGTTGAGTGGGAACAGCAGAACATCCTAGCGGGATGGGTAATTGGGAAGTGTTGATGTGGGGAAGAAAATTCCAGAGTCTTGAGTCCTGCTAGAGATGGCAAGCCAGAGCAGGTGCACCGAGGGCTGACCAGGGCTACGAATTTTTATAATCTGACCTCTCCAACCCTGCTCTTGCTCCTCCTCGCCACATCCCCCGGTACTAGTGGCTCAGGGCCCACTGTGTCTCCAGCCTCCTAGCCTTTTCTTGTGCTGTTCCCTCTTCCTTCCCTCAAGGGTGGCCTAGTACTCCAAGCACACGCAGCCCGACTGTGCGTTTTGCTGGTGTGTGCATGCTTCTGCTCATGGGGGTCTCCGAGGCGACTGGGTGTCCCTTCTGCCTTCTGGACACCTGCTCTGGGTCTGGAGTGTAGGCACCCATCAGGGCTGGCCTGGCACGAGGGCCAGGAAGCCCCACGGCAGACGTCCCATTTTGCAGATCAGCTGAGAGACTTGGACAGTCCCCAAACTGCACAGAGTCTGTTGATGTTCTTGGTGAGCGAGGGCCTGTCTGAGGCACATCCCAGGGCCTGAGAGGACACCATGCTCTCGGGCTTATCCCTGGGGACCTGCTGGATGCAGGACTGGATTAATCACCGTGAACCCCCCTGCTGTGGTGTCACGCCCATCTCTGGCAGGGTAGTGAGCTAGGGAGCCCCCTGGGCTGTGTGCCTCATGACCAGTGTGTTTTGCAGTGCCGCTGCCCCAGTGTGGACCGGGATCCCTGGAGTCTGCCAGGCCTCATTCAGATCTGCCTCCTCCTGACTTTGTGACCTCCTGCCATTGCTTTACCTCTTCAAGTCTCAGCATCTCAGTCTGGAAACAGAGTCTGTGACTGAACTTGACTCAGGTTTCAGGCAGCAAATGAAATAATGCTTTTAAAGCAAAACCCACATGCTGCTAGCCGGTGGTGACCATGCCAGCTCCTAAGCCTGTGGCCATCAGGTGGCTGCTCAGAGCAGTGACAACAGTGGTGGCATCTTTGGGCATGTGGTAGACTGGGGGTGTCAGTGGTTGCACTCTGCAGATGGCGTGAGCCTAGGATGGGGTCGGGGGTCCTACAGACGGCGACAACTGGAGCTCCTTGGAGCTGTCTCCAAGGCAAGCTAGCGGGCAGCGTCCTCTAACCATGTGCCCTTCTCCCGTAGTGCTCCTGCGCGAAGAGGTGTCCCGGCTCCAGGAGGAAGTGCACCTTCTGCGGCAGATGAAGGAGATGCTGGCCAAGGACCTGGAGGAGTCGCAGGGCGGCAAGGCCTCCGAGGTCCTCTCAGCCACCGAGCTCAGGGTGCAGCTGGTGCAGAAGGAGCAGGAGCTGGCCAGAGCCAAAGAGGCCTTGCAGGGTGAGTGATGAGTGGCCCTGCTCTCGCCCGGGCACCCACCAAGCCTGGTGCTTTTTTGGGGTGGGATCCTGCATTTCTCGGGTTGGGGGCAGATCTGGACCAACACATGTTGCCCGTTACGACGACGTGTGAGGGCTTCCCTCCAGGGTGTGGGTGGCGGGTGGGCATCTTTGCCAGCGCAGGATGCTGATGTGGTCCCCATCTCCCTGCACCCTCAGTGCTTCTCCGCATGGCACAGTGTGCATGGGACGCTCCCTGGTCTTAGTGGGCTCTCGGGGAACAGAATGGGCCGCACTGCTTGATCCAGCGCCGGTTTCCTCTGGGCCGGGCAGTGTCCAGCCCTGGGCCTGAGCGAGGCATTGGAAGACAATGCATTGTAGGTGTCTGGGTGACCTTTCAATGAGATGGGCCTCGGACCCGTGACCTCTGTGTGTCCAGAAATTGCTTTAGCAAAGAGGAAGCCAGTGGCCATGGGATCAGCCAGGCGCCCTATTACGGCTTGGGACCCCACAGCTCCCAGTTTTCTCTCTCTCTCCGTCTCTCTCCACTCACACTCTGGGGCTCAGGGAGGGTCTCCGGTGGTTCCGAAGGGCAGGAAGCCATTGTCTAACCCTGCAGCTGGCACCGTGCTGGGAGAACTTGGGCATGGACCATCTGGGGCGAAAAGAGCTTCGAGGTCTGTGTTGGTCCCCATGAGCCTCTTAATGTCCCTGCTTCTCCCGAAGAAAGAAAGGAAAAACAGAAAGCAATGAAATTTTGCAATCTGTTCTCCTTTTCCACTTACCATTTACAATGGACGGCTCTGAAATTTTCTTTCTGATGCCAAAGCCAGTTTATTTGGTTGATGTCGTGCTCTTACTAAGAGACCTCAAAACGTTGGCTTATAGAATCTGACTCTCCTTTACCCATCCCACAGAGCATGTTCCAGAGTGGTCGGTGTCTGTGCCCTTCATGGCCTGTGAGAGACCCGGGAAAGAGCCCCAGTGCAGGCCCTGAGATTGCCCTTAGCAGGCGCTTGACCATGGCCCTGCCTTGCTGCGGGGGGACCGGGAAGCCTGTTTCTTGCTGGCTGACCGTGTCTCACGGGGGGCTGCGTCTCTGATGCCAGATGTAGTGGGGAATGAACAGTGAGTCCGCTCTGTCACAGCAGGTTCCCTCCCCCGAGGTGCTCTGCGTGGCCAGCCTTGTAGGCCAGCAGTGCAGCGCCCACTCACCATTCCCAGGAAGTCGGGGACCTCATCGTTTAGGGTGAGCCTGTCCTAAGGCCTCAGCATGTTTGATGTGGATTCTTCTCAGTGGTACATATTGCTCCCAAAGGCAGGTGGACCCGTTGGGCGTGTGTTTCCTTTGGGTCCCCGAGGCAGGTGTGGGCCAAGGTGGCCCAGCTGACGTCGTATGTGTGGGAGGTCATTTCTCAGGGATGCGTGCTTTTCCTCTATGCACCGTCCTGCATTCCAGGCCAAGCCCTGGGAGCTCCCCTTCAATCTCAGCTTCAGGGACTTTGAACCTCTGCCCTCCTCCCAGGACAGAGCCCATCCTGGGACTTTCTTCTGGGAGGTTCTGCCAGCCCAGGGTGTGCAGCCGATGTCTGCGGTCCTCCTGTGGAGTGGGGACTGGTGCGGAAAGCAGCCACATGCTATCTCAACCTCCTTTCCCAGAACATATTCCAGGGATAGACCTGCCTTCCCTGTGCCTGGCCGGGATCAGAATTCCATGCCTCCTGGACCTGGGAGGCAGATGTTCCTGGGCTCAGGCTCCTATCACACCTCGGCTCCTCAGACATCATCCCAGCTTCTGCAGATTTCAATTTCCAGACCAGTGTGATGGGACAGGAATGGCGGCTTCCAGGAGGAAGTGAGAACTAAACAAGGCCGTGTATGTGAAGGGGGTAGCCCAGCCTAGTGTGCGCCCCTTCCCCTTCAGCCCTCGGGGCACTGGTGTGTACATCACATCCGCTTGCGTGTTTGGGATATGCTCAAGGCGTTCTGCGCATCCCTGAAACCAGACAGTGCCGAACTCTACACCCTGTGCCTTCTCCTATGCAAATGTACCTATGACAACGTTTAACTTATAGATGAGACACAGTAAGAGAGGAACAGTAATAACTACTAACAGAACAGTTACAATAATGTACTGTACTCAAAGTTACTTAAAACTCATGAACTAGTTCTACAAATCTTCATGTGCTGTTTTCAGCCTGTGGTTGACCACATGCAGGTGAAACTACAGAATGCAAATCTGTGGATAAGGGTGAGCTCCTGGGCAGGCACTTCTTTCCACCTGTGGGCCAGATGATGCCCCATCTACTGATCTGCTCCATAGGGCTCCTTTGTAGGAATCACAGTATGGGCAGAAAGGACTTGGGGGCAACTCGATGCTTGTGCTTAATACATTATCATTTGCTCCAATCCTGCTAGGAGCTATTAACCCCTGGTCACGGACCGAGATGCCCAAATACGCATCAGGAAGGTTAAGTAACTTGGTCAAGGTCGCAGAGCTCATTAGCAGCAGAGACTTTTTCTACCAACACAGCTCATCTTCCCTCCGGGTGTCACTGGGAATGAAATCAGCCTGGATGCGGGAGACCAAGGCTATGTAGTTCAGTCCTGGGGATGGCAGACTCCAGAGTCAGACCTAGACTCAAATTCCAGCTCTACCATTTTCTGGCTGTGTGACCTTTGATAAATTACCCAGCCTTCCTGAGCCACACATACTTCCTTTGCTGAGGATAATAATAGCTGTGTTTCTTATAATTGAAGCCAATAATAGTAGCAGCTTCCTCGTCTATGAAGATTAAATGAGATATGAAGTGCTTGGCCCCGTGCCCAGTGCTTAGTGCTGATCAGATGGGCGGGAGCATGGCAGACCTCCTTGGATCCACCTGGAGGTGTCGGTTGCCTGATTCCCATTGGGGTGGCCCAGACCTGTGACACCTCCTGAGCTTATCCCTGCTCGAGGCAGCAGTGTCCCTGAAGGGCATTCAAGTGGGCACCGTCAGCCACCCCAAGCATCCCGCCTGGATTTCTCCGCAGTCCTAAATGAGGCGCTTCCTCGCCAGCCGCAGCACGTGGCGTGTAAATTGCAGACAGATGTGGGCAGGAGGAGGCTGGGGCTCAAGGAGGGATTTAAATGCCATAATGAGGAGAATGAGGATAAACGCACAAGCGGAGGAGGCAGCAGATGTTGGGCGACACTTGTTAACAGCCAGCGTCCCTGTGGTAGGAAAAAGCAAAGGCTTCTACTCCGCAGGTCCCCCTCCACCCGCCCACCCTGGTCCTGCGGTTTGGATGGGACCTGCATTTTCCAGCACGTGAGAGGATTAGGAACCCGAGCAGGCACCTGAAACGCAGTCCATGGTGCCAACATCAAAGCGATAAAGAGAATGGAGTTGAGGCGAAATGGGGGCTTAGAAGCTTTCTTTGTTCCCTTGGGCGGGAGGTGGGACCGGTTGCTTGAGGAGCTCGGGGCCTGAGTTTAGCAGCGGAAGCCCGGACGGATTAGGAAAGAGCAGTGTCTCCTGCGTGCACACGTAGCCCTGGTCCCTGCACAGCCTTGCCCGGCCCGCGACTGAGCATGCAGCCCTTGCGCCCCTGTGGATGTGGGGTGTCTGTGGATTGATTGCTCCAGGCCTCCTCACTTTCATAGTTTGCCTGTGAATCACAGCATCCCAGAAATCGCGGTAATGAAAATTTGCTTTCATTTGTTAATCTCCTAACAGCATGTTGAATGTGTTGAGCATTTTCCACAACAATAAATATTCTTCGAAAACATAATTTTAATGACTACATAATGTCTTCCCAAATGGAGGTGCCAAAATTTATGTGGCCATTTCCCTCTTATTGGATATTTAAGTTGTTTGCACCATTTTTTCTGTCTGCTTCCTGTTTGCCATTCTGTAACAGGACAATAGAGGTAAACCTGTTCGTTTCCTTAAGGCAGCATCCGTCATACCTTTTGGTCTGAGAACTGCTTTAAATGCTTCTGAAATGGAAGACCCCAGACAGTTTGAGTTTCCGTGGTTTAAATCTATTGCTGCTGACTATTCTAGAAATTAAAACTGAAAAAAAAGTCTAGCTCTTCACTAATTTATTTTTGAAATCGTGATAATAAACCCATTATATGCCAGCATAAATAATTTTTAATGAGAAGTAATTATATTTTCTCCAAGATTTGAGTAAGAAGCAGCTTTTTAATTTTATTTTTTGCAAAACTGCTTGCAGCCCTTGCACCCAGACTCAGAGCAGCCTGCCACCTCCTCTCTCTCTGCTCCCTCAGTCTGTCATGGTTTCTAGTTTTAGTTAAAAATTGGGCATCACAGATATGTAGTTGGAAAACAGAAGAGTGTATTAATTGCTTTATTACATAATTATGGATATGCTTTTTTGATGCCATATTAAAACTCACAGCGCGGCATTTTCTTGAAAGCTTATTGCAATGTAGAATCCAAAACCTTAGCCAGTGAGGTCTGTGTACTTTGCTGCATTAAAAGCCATTGACATCACTTACGTGTTGGATGGAGCGTTTACCCACGCATGATTCTTTAAGCATCCCCCATTGAACAACATATTTCACCTTGCAGTGTAAAAAAGTCCACATGTTAATATCACCTCCAGTCTCACCAAAAAAGCATAGAGAAGTTTTTAAAGTCATGGTGGCAAATCAAGTTTGCCAGAATTCAGATATTTTGCTTGAATCACCAGGTTTTGTCATTGGCATCAGATGCTGTTGTTTTTCTACAGGTAAAAGGTCGCTCATTTGTAAGTGTAGTTCATCCGCTTCCAGATTCCAGGCTGATGGGTGAGCCAATCTTTCAGGCACAGATGGGCTTCTGCAAGCAGAGGCTAGTTTAGCTTGCAACTCACACAGATATGCAAATGTCTCTCCTGGAGACAGCTGGGTCAAGCTTTAATAAAATTAACCATTTTTACTACTTCATCAGTCACATCCTTTTTATTCTGAAGTGCTGAGGACTGAACCCAGTGTGCTGCATATGCTAAGTGCATGCTATACCAGTCAGCCACACTTCCAGCCCCATCTATGACTCCCTGAAGCAAAACTGTGAGTTTTGTAAAGTGGTGAAGCCAAAAATGCAAGAAAACACAGTGGCTACTAATGCCTCCACGAATTCTGCTGAGGCATCAGCATTTTATCCACCATTGCTTTTGCACCAATCGTGAAATAATACACAGGGATATTTTTTAAAGGCAGATAACATCATGATCTTCTCATGAGGTTAATTTTCCTTGCACATCCCTGAGATGACACCGGCGGTGGTAGTGGCATCTGGCATTTTTGAGCACTTCTTTCATACTGCACACTGTGGAACTGTCACTCATTTTATCTCCACAACTACCGGGGAGTGGAGGAGAAGAAACAGTGCTAGGTGCTGTGGTTCAAACTTCATCTCCAGATTCATATGTTAGGGTGTTTGGAGGTGGTGCCTTTGGGGGGTGGCAAAGGGAAGATGAGACCCATGGTGGCTTTAGGGGCCTCATGAGGAAGGGACAAGAGACCAGATCAAGGACAAACCTCTGCTCTCTATAAAATCCCAGCCAGTGGTTCTCCACAATAGCAGCAGAAGGTGAGCAGAGAACTCGAGTTCCCCATCTGTAGCAGAAGGAGTAAGGACCTTTTCCTGCCTCAGGGTGAGTCACCCACCCCTACCAACCTCATGGGAGGAACCATTCACTGAAAACCTCCCTGCACCAGCTCTATTCTTTGCCTGTGGTTCAGAGACATCTAGGCCCTGTGCAGAATGTAAGGACGTGCCTAGAAACTTGACATAGTTGGTGCAAATTGGTTGAATAGTGCTTTATTGCATTTCGTTTTGTTTTGTTTTTAATATGGCCATCTGGGCCTAAGAATGAGTGTCCAAGGCACAGACATTCCTGCTATCAAGTATCCTAGGTTGCAAACAGTGACCTGGGCCCCACGGGGGAGGCGTGGTGGGGCCCAATGTTCTCACAGGCTCAGCAGGTGGGCTGGGCTCCCCAGGCTCTGGCTACCATTGCAGAGGTAACTAGGCCTGCAGACGGGGTAGTCGTAGGTGACCTGAGTGCTTTTGAAAAGAATGATGTGTCTGTCATCCACACTGGGGCAGCTGTGCCTACATGGTGTCCCACACAGCCTTGTCACCGCAGCAGTGCCGTGTGGGTTTGAAAAGCTACTTGATGTTTCCTGTTTCCTTCCCACATCCACACTCTGTTCTTTGTTTCAATCCTACCATCAAAGACCTGTTCTGTGCAGCTTCCTGCCCTGGGCTGAATCAGCAAGTTCCTTTTCAGGGATTCGTATGCATGATGCCGCTACTGTTTTCGGGGTCCCCAGAGCTAGCCTGGTGGCCCTGGGGGTTGCTGCAGGTACCCATGTATTACCTACCCTCTGTCCCACAGCCTTGGTGTGCAAGATTCTTACCTGGTAGATCTCAGAACTCAGCACAAGCTTTAAATCAGTACTATACCATCATCTGCTGTTAAGTAATGTTCACAGTTCCCCCTGGAAGGGCTCTTAGGCCGCATATGTGATCCAGTTGATCGGCATCTTTCTTGTGGCAGCTGCCAGCAGGTATGGGTCTCCCACAGCCTAAACCCTTGAAGCTTCACACTGTGGCTGGATTCCTAAAAAAGGGCACATATCCTAATGTGCAAGTACTCTTTAAAAATATCAGTCATCATCATTTAATTTTAGAGTGGCTTCAAGTACCTGTGTACCTTCTTTCCCCATCTGAGGTCCTTAACGGCTTCAATTACATTGCACAAAGGCTTTCAAAGCCATCTCTTGCATCATGTCTGCAGATGCCTCGTTGGCCAAAGGAAGTCACGTGACCAAGCCCAAGCACCATGTGGGTGCGGACTCTGCAAGGCCAGGTATCAGTCAGGATCCTCCTGGGGAGAGAGCATTCCACATAGAAGCCTTTTTAGAACCTGTGCTAGAATCCAGGCTCTTTTAAGTGACAATCCACATACTGCATGCGGACTTTGCCCTTTTGCTTTTTATAGCAAAGATTTTTTTCCAAATTTTAATTGTCGGTCGACCCCTAATAATTGTCCATGTTGAAAGGGTACAGTGTGACGTTTTGATTCATGTACACATGGTATAATGAGCATCACCTTAAACTTTTATCATTTCTTCTTGTTGAAAACATTCAAAATCCTCTCTCATAGTTCTTTTTTCAATATGCAAGGCATGGTTGTTCACTGTGGTCACCCTGCTGGGCCATGGAACACCAGAAGCCAGTCCTGCTATGTAACTATAACGCTGCACCTGTTGATCAGTGTCTCCTCATTGTACCTGTCAATCCTCCTGCCCCCATCCCCCCACGCGCTGGTAACCACCATTCTGATCATCTGTGTGGTAACTTCTTTACATTTGGTACCCAAGGGACAGATGTCTTCATTCCCCTCTGGGGTTTCTCAGAGTCCTGGACCCTCTGTGAGTTGAAAGACCAGTCCTGTCCCCTTCTACCCACCTAATCCCTCTCTCACCTTCCTTGCCAGGCCAGAGCCCTCTGTGCAGATTCCCCACCAGCTTCTGCTTCAACATTTGAGGTCCTAAGGACTGGGGATCTAGCTCAGTGGCCTAAGCACCTGCCTGGCAAGCGCAAGGTCATGAGTTCAATCTCCAGTGCCGCAAAAAAAAAAAAAAAAAATTTGAGGTCCTGTCTGGTTCTTATAGATCCCCTGATGTAGTAAGTTGTCAATGATGGAAATCTTCCTTTATCCTGAGAACAACTGGAAGATTGGTTTGGTTGAAAATAGACAGACCTCCTCTAGAACTCATGCACCTATCATACTTATTTGGGGGGGACATTTATAAGACCCCCACCGTGCTTCCTTTTGGGGGGCTGGTGGGGGGAACTATACCCATTTTGTAGTTGGGATGACTGAGGTGCGAGCACACCCTGGATCACTTTTGAGTAATAATCCCTGTGGCCCGTATGTGTTTGGCACTTGGAATGTCTCAGCCACTCTCCCGACTGTTTGCTATCTGAGCCATTCATCCTCCCAGCAACCTCGTTTGCTGGCTACAGAATGAGAACGAGAGAGGTCAAGGGCTTTTTCTAAGGTCTCTTGGTAGAAGGCTTTGGAGCCAATACTTGCTCCCCTGTGAGTCTGTTCTCTGTTCTTCGGAGACATTTAACAGATGCTTCTTTGACCCTTAGGAGCCATTGGGGTCATCCTAGCAGGAAGGAGGAAGGGAGCAAGACAGGAGCACGTCTGCATTTAGGTGTCCGCGGTCGTGCAGAGGCCATGGGGGCTGCCAGGGCTTGGTTCATCCCCAGTCTTTGCTCTGAAAGTCCTTCCAATGGCTAAAGGCTGCAGGGCTGCTCTTCCAGCCCTGGGATCAGATAGCTTTTATTCCTACCCCCTCCCAGCCCATACCTTCCCCTTTGCAGTTTAGCAAGCTCTCTCCTGCCCAGGTCTGCAGTCAGACTGTATTTTACATGCAAGCAAAGGCTGCTGACCTTGAACCTCTGCTTTTTATTAACACCACCCCCCCGCCAGCTTGGGGCAGCATTGATCCAGCTGATTAGAAGGGAACAGAACTTGGCTGAAGAAAAGTCAGACCCTCTAGTCACCTTGTAAAAGGCCTGGCCAAGACCCATTTTGTTTTCCTGGGAGCTGTAGCCTCTGTCACTGTTCAGGTCCTCCTGCCAGCCTTGCTGTGATGGGGTCATTACCTGGCCCTGCAGCTGTGGCAGGATCCTAGGCAGGGGTCATTTCAGAATTGGCCGTGGAGGTGGGGTGGCACCCTTTCTTGCTGTGGCAAACGAGCTCAACTGGCATGAGCTCTGGCCCCAGGTGACTGTGGACACAGGTGGCATGTGACATGTGCCCAGACCATGATTCCGCTCAGCAGTGGCTGGCTCTGCATGGGGATGCTGCCCAGGCCAAAAACAGGGACATCTGGGCTGCTGTCCTGATGATTGTCGGTCAGGCCCAGAGTAACACGGGTGGGAATGGGGGACCCACACTGCGTGGCCTTGTGCAGCCTGAGCACGCCTTTGCCGGACACCTCCCAAAGTCAGATCCAACCACTCTATCCTTAGAGCTTATCTGCATGTCACACGCTCCAAACCCACAGTATGTGTGTAGTTGGAGAAACTGAGGCTCCAAGTGGGTCACACAGCATGGAAGTCTCAGAACTCGGACTTGAAGTCGCATGTCTGACTACTGGAATTAGTTCTTGACCGTTAGACATCTTTTTAGTGTGACTAAAATCTTACCAGAAACCCCACTCACTCATTCAGCAGATACTAACTGAGCTCCTACAGGCATCGTTCTGAGCACTTGGAGTCTGTCTGTGAGCAGAGCAGACAAAGGCCCATTGCTTGTGGAGCCTCTATTCTAGAAGAGTGTGCCGCTTATTACTGCTGCGTGATCATAGCCCCCAAATCTCAGTGGTGTGAAACAACCCCCAGTCTTCTTGCATCTCATGGTCTTGGGCGGCAGGGATTTGGCAGGGCTCAGCTGGGTGGTTCTTGGGTTCCACGTGGATCTGTGGGGCCCCCTCAGAGTATTCTGCTAGATACCCAAGATGACTTGGCAAGATGGCTGAGTGCAGCAGGGACCAACAGCTGGGGTCCACTGAGCCTCCAGCACGGTGCTCAGACTTTCTATGCAGAGGCTCAGGGCTCCCACAGACAGGGTTCCAAAAAACTAAGGTGTGAGGCTCCTGTAACCTAGTCCCACGAGGCACTGAGTGTAATTTCCACCAGCTTGTGTTGGTGGCAGGCCTGCCAGGTGCCACACTATAAAATATGCACTCTGGGACATATTGTGTCCATTTTTGCCAAAATAGGATCTGCCACAGAGAGGAGGAAGAAAACAGCCAATAACCAATACAGCAAAAAGTCCATCGTTTGGTGTTCTGAGATGGTAATAAGTGTGGTGAGACAGGCATTTTCAGTGAGGTCAAGTTAACCTGAGAGATAGACAGCTATGCAAAGACTTAGCCACAGATAGTCACAATAGCCCCCCACTGGAAGGAGCCCAAATGTTCATCTGCAGATGAATGAATCAACAAATAGGCAACATCTTTCATTGAAATCTGCTTAGTGATAAAGCAGCAAACTTCTATATGTGCAACAATATGCGTAGATCTCAAAATAATTATGCTAAATCACAGGGCCAGGGAGAAAGAATATGAAATCATCTAGTCTGTTATATACTGCAAATGCAAACTAATCTCTAGGGACAGAAATGTCCAGCAGGACTGTGGGCTTATCATAAAGGATAGGAGGAAGATTTGGGGTTTGTAGGTATGTTCATGCTCTTTGTTAATATTTTAAGATAGGGTCTTACTAAGTTGCTAAGTTGCCCAGGCTGGGCTCAAACTCGCAGTCCTCCTGCCTCCAGGCGTGCACCACCATGTCCAAGGGGAAGGTGTAGGACAGAGAGCGGAGAGTCCGTAGAGCCCCGTCCCATTGAGAGACTCAGCACCCAGGCTCCTGGGCTGTGTTCCAGGGACCAGACCGGCAAGGTCTGGGCTGTATGCGCTGCGGCCTGGGCTCCAGCCCAGCTTTTTAAATAGGTCCAAGTGCCTGGGCTGACCAGCAGCTGGGCAGGGGCTTCTCACAGCCCCAAGAGCTATGCAAGCTCTGGTGCTCAAGCCCAACATGGGAGGTGGAAGGAAGAGAGGTATTCTGGGCACTAAGCTAAAAACTCAGACCAATTTAGCATTGAGCCCCAGGACAGGTATGGTTATAAGTCAGTGGCTCCGTGAGTACTATTTAAAAATAACACTGATATTTAATGTGTATAGAATTAGTATAGTTTTTATATATGCTTGTGGGATACTTCTATAAGCCACATATTAGGGTTTAAATCTGAAGTGTCCCCAAAGGACTCGGGTATTGAAGGCTTGGTCTGTGGTGCAGCAGTGTCCACAGGCAGAGCCTAGAGGGGTGCCTGGATCATGGGGTGCTGACCTCGTGAGTGGGCTGACCACTGGTGAGTTTGAGACTCTGAATGGGCTGCTAGGACATGGTGCCTGGTTGTAGGAAGGAGGTCACTGTGCTGTGGGGTGTGTGGCTTTGAAAGGTCTGTCTTGTCCCCAGCTCCTTCCTTTCTGTCTGTCCATCTGCTTCCTGGGCACCATGAGTCGAGCAGCTTTGCTCTGCCTTGCACTCCCACCATAACGTTCCTGCCTCACCGTGATCCCAGGAACAGTGGAGCCATGCGCCACAGACAGAAACCACTGAAACTGTGAGCCAGCATCAGCCTTCCCTCTTTCAAGGTGATTTTCTCAGGTCTTTCGTCACAGCCATGGAAAACTGACTGATACACCAGACATGCATGGCACACAAATTCCATCAGCGACCTCAGATGACCCACATCCCTAGAGCTGTTCTCCCCACTTCACAGAGGAGATGACTGAGGCACAGAGAATAGTGCTGCCGGCAGTTGCGCCCCACAGGTGGTGTTTGCTTGTGCAAGTGGATGACAGCTTTTTCAGTGGTGAATCATTCGTGATGTGGCTCTTGGGGACAGATCTGAGGTGCTGGGCACAGTGGGGGCAGGCAGCCGGGGTTGGGAGTCCCCTCAGCTTCTGCAGGTCTCATCTGGAAAATGGGAGGTCAGATTGAGTGTTTGGAGTGCTGTTGGAATGCCTGCCTTGCCAGTTCGCACAGGGACAAAAGCCACCCAGAGCGTAACTTGGGTGGGCCAGAGCTAGGCCCAACCCACCGAGCCCAGGACCTGCCAACAGGTGCTTCCTTGGTGTGTCCAGCCTCCTGGCTGCCGTGGCTCCATATGGAGGTAGAAGGACTGGGTGCTGTGAACCCCCAGCTCCCAGTACCCAGCACCAGGCACTCAAAACCTGCACCAGAGCCCCAAACCCAAAGGGGCCCTTTGGGCCCATGACTCTCCCAACCCTTGGCACTTTTAAATCTGGGTGCACCTGGGTCGGTTCTGGAGGTGTCTGTCTGTGGTTCCACCATTGGAATTCTGTCCTACTGCTGTGGAGGTTGGGAGGAGGGGGCCACAGATGAGTCACATACCAGGCCCTGGAGCTGGCACTTAAGTCGGAACTCAGGAAATGGGTAGGAGTGGGGCGAAGGCTCACACCCTACGGCTGTGCACCCACGGTTCTGTCCCAGATTCCAGAAGGTCGTCGAGCCTGGGCAATGTCCCCGGGCCTGGCTTTTCCTGTTACGTGACCTCCTGGCCAAGCACTGACCTTGGGCTCCCCATGGCGTGGCCACCTGAAGCACCTGCAGAATGTGGAATGTACCCCCCAGGCAGGTGCCTCACGCATCCCTGCCTCCAAGTCAGCTGGGGAATGTGTGCTCGCTTCCTTCAGTGCACAGCGAGCTGCGGTG
>RJWT010034215.1:0-13733 GCA_004365215.1 Cuniculus paca
ACAGTCTCAGGTCTTAGAAATGTTACCTCATCCCAGCTTTCGTGGCTGTAAAATGGGGTGGCGAATATGGGCAGCTTTGTGGCAAGGATTCAAAGGCACATTTTACATGAAAGCCCTTTGTGAGTCGCAAATTATACAGTTTGAGTTTTTGAGTTGGAAAAGGCTCTGAGAAGAGCAAGAAGGTCATAGAATATTGGGAGGTGCAAGTCAGGAGGTTGAGAACCCCACTTACCAGGGGGCCGTGACCTTGCATGGGTGCTGGCTTGCCCTGCGGGGCATGGGAAATGCTTCCATGAGGGGTGTTGTGCGCCGGGCCTGCCGTGAAGACCCTCTTCCTGTGCTCTTTTGGCTTTGGTGTCTTTCCCTTTCCCCAGCTTCAAGGAGAAAGATCTTGCTATGGCAACAAAATGAGTGGTAGCCACTCATCTCTTTCTCCTCATCCCCGCCCTCCCAGCAGATAGAATCCCAGCTTTACAGACTTCTTTGTTCTTATAAGCTTGTGTGCCGAACTGAGGGAGCGGAGAGGCAGTGAGCCGTGGGACCTGGAGGGCTGTGCAGGTGGGGACTCACGGTGCTAGGAACCTTCGGGCAGCCTGCCTGCTCTGTGGCCTGGAGACCCTTCCCTCTGTAGAGGTCCTGGGATCATCTGCAAAGTCACAGCTGCACTTAGCAGTCTGGAAGACAGGCTTAGGACAAGACCACCCTCACCCAGTAGCCCCAGCCGCCCACTGCCTGTGGGAATTGTCAGGGGTGGGTCTGCTCGGAGCTGGCTGGGGACTCGGGTGCCGTCATCATGTGCTGTGGGACACCCCGTCTCAGCTCCGACTCCACCTGATCACTGTGGCAAGTGGCCTGTGTTCCGCCTGTGTCCCTCAGAACGCTGTGGTTCCGCAGTTTCTCTGGTCTCTGCTCCTTCTCTGCACTGTGGTTCTGCTCAGGTGGTTGCGTCATGTTTTTCCTGAGTCAGACTCTATTCTTGGAAGGGGAAGGAGAATGGGACAGGGTCCCTAAGGAGCCCGGATCCCAAGATGTTGTTGCTTTTGATATTGTGCACATGACTAATGGAACATCTAGAATACTATTAACATTTCTGGCGTGAGCATGCATTGTGTTTCACCCACCCCTCTTGGAGGTGAAGGTTCCAAGACCCTCGTGGATACCTACATCTGAGATGCTTACGTCCCTTATATAACGTGATGTAGAACTTAATGATAGAGACACCTTCCGAGACCTTTGTTCGTAGGTGATTTCCTCAGGGTGCAAACTTCATGAAGTGTACTCACACGTGTCCGGTGCTGCAGCCCCAACCCCAGCCCTGTGGTCTGTGCTCGTGTACGTGTGGTCCATCCTTGACTGGAGGGCTGTGTAGCACATGACCGTTTACATACTCATTCGGCATGTCCTGCCATGCACTTGAAGTCGTCTTTAAATACTTACACTACCTAATGCAATGCAGATCCAACGGGAATCATTGCTTATTGTATTGTTTAGGGGCTAATGACAAAAACATCTGCACCTATTCAGTACAGATGCAATTAAAAAGTTATTTTTTTCAGCTCTCTGTTGGTGGCATCCTCTGATACAGAGCCCGCAGATCTGGCAGGCTGATTGCTGTTGTTGTTACCCTTTTATAAACTGGAAAAACCACAGCACAGGAAGGCTGAGTCACTCTGCTCAAGATCACAGAGCAAAACTGCTGGAAACTGTGTTGGAACCCGGGTTGGCCGGTTCTGCTGTGTTTTACCTGGACTGCTCTGTGCAGAACAGGTCTGTGGGCCCAGTGGACGCTGGAGGGGAGGTCACTGAAGGTAATTATTCATTTGATTTTGGTGAGAAACTGGGTTTTGCTTCTTGGAATGTGTCTGAAATGCCTGGGACTAACATCGATCTGTCTTTTTTAAAAATTATTATTTTTCGAGACAAGGTCGCACTGTGTAGCTTACACTGGCCTTAAGCTTGCGGCAGTGCTCCTGCCTCAGCCTCCCAAGGGCTGGGATTACAGGTGTGTGTCACCACGCCTGGCCCTAAATTGTAAAAGTCGTTTCCTGGTATGGAAATGAGAATAGAAATTTCTAGGCCGGTGATGGCTGACATTTTAGAGACTGAGCGCCCAAACTGCAACCCAAAACTCACTTATTTGTTGCAAAGTGCGAACACTGCAGTTAAACCTGAATACCGAGGTTTTAGTTTAGAAGAAACACCTGTTACCGATGCTGGGCTGCTGTGGCCACCCGGCTTGTGTGCAGAGAGGGCTCTGTGTGCCTGCTGTGGCCTGCGTGCCTCAGATTCCCCACCACTGCCCTAGGCTTCTTACCTTGGTTGACAGGGGTGAGAAGGGTGTGGGCATTGGCTTAGGGAGCCTGTGGGCAGTTAGTGCCCCTCTCCCTTTGTCAAGAACTGTTCTAGAAGCAAATCTCTAGTAAGCATGCAGTCTCGGGTGCTCATGCTTTCCAGATTTGCTCTGCTCTGGGGGCTCCATGGTATGGGGGCTGGCCCCCGAATCCTGGTGCGAGCTGTCTAATTGGCCACCGTCTTGGATCCTTGGTTTCTCCACGGCCCACTCCGATGATGTCGAGGTGGTGGCAGTGGTGCACAGGTGAAGAATACGAGGATGGCCACTTCTGCCCTTCACTGATTCTGTACTTTGCAGCTCAGCGTCTCACAGGCTACATGGAGAAGGATACCTGGTTTACGCGGAAGAACACTGAGGCCCCAAGCCCTCTACATGAGGTAGAGCGAGAATCCAAACCTTCTTCTGCGCAACTTCAAAGCCTGTGCCCTCAACCACGAGCTTTTATAAAGCTGTGTTCTGAAGAGAGTGGTGGTGGAAGCAGGTCCCCAGTGGGATCCCGGAACACAGCATTAGACCAAGTCGTGATCACATAAAAAAGAGGTGGTCATTGCCAGGCGCCAGCGCAGGTGCACCAGAGCCCCACCCTCCACACTCGTCTGGCCTTTTCCTTTTGATGAACTTGTTGGGCCGGGAGCACAGCCTGAGGTGTGCGTCACACAAAACACAGTTTTATTTATTATGCACAAGATGAAAAACAATGGTGAAATTTTTTTTTCAAATTCATTTTATTTCAAGGATAAAAAGAAAAAAGAGGAGGAGGGGGGGCTAACAAAATTTCAAAACTTGTCAATCAGGGGACAATCAATGTATGCACCATTGTGCACTGTCATCCCCAAATCATCCACCCAGAGCACAAGACATCTGCATTCAGTTGTCCGAACAATACCAGCACAAATCTTTCTCTTCAGCAAACTCAGAGAAATCAGTAGTGTAACTATCTTAACTAGTTTTTCTATATACATATGCATATGTTGTTTCTTTCAGCTTCTCTCACTAATGAGACAGTATGATATTTACATGTGTGTCTTATTTCACTAGTGAGTATGGTCTCAAGTTGCATCCATTTACCTACAAAAGTGTCATTTATCCTTCTTTATGGCTGAGTAGTATTCCATTGTGTAAGAATACCACATCTTTTTTATCCATTCCTCAGTTGTTGGGCATTTGGGTTGTTTCCAAGATCTGGCTATTATAAACTGTGCTGCTATAAATGTGGGCGCACATATATCACTGTGGTACGATATTTTTAGTTCTTTTGGGAGATACCCAGAAGGGGATTAGCTGGGTTGAATGGGACCTCTAGTCCTAGGTTTTTTTTTTTTTTCTCTAGTCCTGTCTTTTTGAGGAACCTCCACACTGATTTCTACCGTGATTGCACCAGTCTGCACTCCCACTAACAGTGGAGAAGGGTTCCTTTTTCCCCACAGCCTCTCCAGCATTTGTTATTGCTTGATTTCTTGAGAGTAGGCATTCTATCTGAGTTGAGGTGAAATCTCAGTGTTGTTTTAATTTGCATCTCTCAAATGACCCATGATGTTGAACATTTTTTCATGTATTTATTTGCTGTTTGTACTTCTTCATCTGAGAAGTATATATTCATCTCAGATGCCTGTTTTTGGATTGGGTCTTTAACTTTGGGAGGACCGATTCTTTTTTTGAGTTCTTTATATGTTCTGACAGTAATTCTTTGTCTGAGGAACAGCTGGCAAACATTTTCTCCCACATTGTGGACTGTCTCTTCACTCTGCTAGTGGTTTCTCTTGCTGTGAAAAATTCACTCACAAAGGGAACAAGTCAGTTTCCCTGTGTGGGGCCTAAGTCTCCCTCTGACTCTCTCTGCACCTCATTCTTATTCCTGTGTGCGGTGTTTGCTCTGCTGGGTGTGGTGGAGGCCCGGAGCCCCAGGATGCTGGGCCTGATGGGCTTGTGTCTGACTGAGCAGCGAAGCCTGTGAAGGTCTCTCCAGGCAGGGGCTCGGGGCTGCCCCAACGCCCTCCTGGGTTCTGTGCCATTTCCTCTTAGGGACAATGCAGGTGAGGCTTGGTCATTCGCAGGTTGGCGTTGTCAGTGACACACAGCTAGGAGGGAAAGGCCGATACCTTGGATGATTTAACGATGAGTCAGAGCCGGATGGCTCACAGGAGAGGCTGCCATGAGCAGAATGTGCTGTGCCCATCCAGGTCAGGAGAGAGGGCTGTGTGTCCCACACTTCGCCCGCTGCCAGCAGCTCTGAGTGCAGCTCCACCACAGTAAGCCAGAATTTTTTCTTTAATATAAAAATAATTTATTTTATTTTATTACTTTTTGAGACAGGGCCTTGCTATGTAGTTCAGTCAGGCCTTGAGTTCACTGCGTAGTCCAGGTTGGCCTTGGACTTGAGTTGGTCTTGCTTCAGCTTCCCCAGTGCTAGGACCACGGTGCGCACCACCACGCCTGGTTTGGATCAGGAATTCTGAGTTGACAGCAATCTCGGTAAAGGCCAGGCTTGTAATGTGGGCTGCCTGAAACCTAAAGTATGTTTTTTCCCATAGATTTGGCTATACCTTTAATAATTTATTATCAAGAGGCTGATATCTATGTATCTATAGATATATAGAAATAATAGTTTTTGAAAGAAAACTTGGCCAACTGGTAAATTAGAAGAATTTTGAAAATGGGGGAAAATACTCATGCAGAGACCCAATTTGTTACTGCCTGTGCATTTTTCTTTTCTTTTCTTTTTTAGGCGGGGGTTCAAACCTAGGGCCTAAAGCATGATACCATTATTTTTGGTATAGAAGTCAGGACTTTTTTTTTAATCAAGTGGTATAGTGATGTCAGATTAGAAGGTGAAATTGTTCTGAAGTTCTCTCTGCTACATTTTAACCCCTACAAAGGCCCATGTATTAAAGGTAAAGTCCCCATCTTGGCACTGTAGGGAGGGGTGTAGCTTTTAGAGGTTGGCCGAGAGAGAGAGAGAGAGAGAGAGAGAGAGAGAGAGAGAGAGAGACTGACTGTGTGTGTGTGTGTGAGGTCATTGGAGGTGTGTCCTCGGAGGGACTGTGGAACTTGGGCTCTTTCTCCTGTCCCAACCGCTAGGTGAATGGCTTTGCTCTGCCCATGCCCCTGCCCTGGTGATACACCACCAGAGGCCCCAGGCAACTGAGGAAGCGCTGCAGCCTCTGAAACTGTGAACCAAAATAAACCTTTCTTCTTTATAAGTGGATTATTTTAGGTGTGTCATTCAGTAAGCTAAGAGAAATCATTCGGCTGACTTTGTCCTACATATCTTCTATGCATGTAGTGCATCCGTGTAGACATTGACTTATACATGTACACATATTCTTCTCCAAATGCAAGCATAATGTAATTTCTGCAGTTTAGCCATAGTGGTAATTAATTAATGCATCAACCTTTATTTTTTTTTCTATTCTGGGAACCAAGCCCAGGGCCGCTCTACTCCTGAGCAACATCCTTGGGTCTTTTTTATTTTCAGATAGCGTCTTGCTAAGTTGCTCAGGCCGGCATGGAATTTGGATCCTCCTGCTTCAGCTTTCTGAGAAGCTGGGATTATAGGCAGTGGTAAGCTGTACTTTTGACATTTTTTTTCAGTTTATCTTGCATAGCTTTTCCATGTTAATTACCTAATTTTGAAAATCCATGTTTTCATTGCTGTGTAAGCTCTCACCAAGTGGCTATAGCATTCATTCTTATTCTTTTTTTTTTTTTTTTTTTTTTGTGGTGCCGGGTTTGAACTCGTGACCTCGCACTTGCCAGGCAGGCGCTTATGCCACTGAGCTAAATTCCCGGCCCTTGACTTTTTGAGACAGGGTCTCACTATGCCATTCAGATTGGCCTTGAGCTCACTTTGTAGCCCAGGCTGGTCTTGAACTTGCAGTGATTCTTCTGCCTCAGCCTCTGAAGTGCTGGGCTTACAGGTGTGTGCCACCAGGCCCAGCTTCATTCTTATTCTTATATTTGCTTGATTGCTTACATGTGCTCCTTGAGTGTATTACTGAATGATCGATGGAAACTCAGGTATTAGGACAAGAGAGGTTAGACCTCATGTGGGCTATGCTGTTGAATTTAAAGTATATTCACAGGGATATGACTAATGATGAGGTTAAGCCAGATGGCCAGGGCTTGGGAGAACCTTTTGTTGAATGACTGGAGGAATTGAGCATGCTTAGGTAGAGAGAGTGAATGAGAGTGCCAGTGACGTGTTTTTCCCGGGCTGCCTAGAGCAGGAGAAATTAGCCTGGATCTGTTGCAGTGCTAATCAGTATTGAAGTCAAGCCTGAGCACACCTCAGGGAAGGAGAGTTTGGTAATCTGGACGCTCAGCAAAGATGCTGTTTCCCCTAAAACCATAGTCCAGCATGATGGGAGGTGAGATGCCTCTGATGTGGGACCAGCTGTAAGAATTAAGGTCCAAAGGTAGACTCCTGTAGTCCTCACCTTGCTGCTTTCTTGTACTTCCTGCATTCTGGAGTCTGGTTTGTAATTGCGGACCCCCCAGGCCTGCAGGGCCCTCTCCTGGGGGCAGGACTTCCTTGTTAGTTCATTCAGGCCTTTCACTCCAAAAGCTTTTTAGATCTGTAGCCCAGGTCATGTGCTTGGGGGTCATAAAAGAGGTGTTTCAGAATTGGGTCTGTTCTCGGAGGCTGCAGGTGGGCTTGGGGCTTTTTGGTTAACTTGTGTGTCCCTGGGTCCCCCAAGGTAGAAACTAACTGAGGTGCCTATACATAACCGAATGCTCCTCAACCCAAAGCAATAACATTCTTCTATTGACAGATGCAGTGACCTGAATGATTCTCCAGGGAACTTTGTGTGGTAAAAAGAACAATCCCCAAATTCTATTGGCTGCTCTTATGTAACATTTAAGAGATGACTCCATATTGAAACTGGAGGCTGGTGGCTTGGTGGTAGTAGGGCTTGAGGGGTATGGGGGACTGGAGGGAGCTGGCCGAAGTTATAGAAAGTGACCCAAGGAGCCTTGTGTCAGAGGTGTTCACAGTGACAGTCACGGTTCGCGGGGCTGGGAACCTGACACACACTCAGGTACGTGCAAGTGAGGAAATCCGAATGAGGGCTGTGGATTCCCGCAGCGGTGTGATAATACTGTTTGATGGAGGTTTGCTTGGAGCCCGCGCAGAGGGTATAGAGGGTCTCTCAGCTTTATGTCTTCAATTGCACGTTTCTCAAGAGTTTCAATAATAAAATGAAACACATTGGCTTGTGAAATCAGAACTGGCTTCAGAGAGAGGCTAAGGAGATAGGTGCAAGACGTTATGTGAAGCTGGCCACATCTTTTGGGGGTGGCACCTTCTGGGCCACACCACTGCAGGCAGGGACTCTGGGCACCATGCAGGTGGGGTGGATGGACTGGGAAATGGGTCTTTGGCAAACTTACTGGGGCCACTGAGAGTTTAGTGGGTCTAGAAAGCTGGAGATGGAAGCGAAAGAGGGCAAAGCAGGAGGAGGCCAAGTGGTGGGGCCCCAGAACCTCAGGGTGAGGAGAGAGTGTTCCCTCTGCCTCCAGGGTGACACAGGCCTTGGAACTGCCTGCACTTGCCCTGGAGGGCAATTCCAGCCTGCCCGGGACCACCAGCTAGGGTGCTGTGGGCTCTGGGTTCTGTCCCCAGCACCTAAAAACCTGAACAACAGCCGAAGAAAGACAGGTGAAAGAAATCAATCAAGCACTGACCCCTGAAGGCAGGAGCGGAGGCATCCCTGGTGCCCTGGGCTGGGCAGGTGCTTCGACTGGCCTTGCACAGCCCCAGCCCACATGCTTGGGGCCCTGGAAGGTTTGCCAGGCTGTGTGCTCCGGTTTGGTCTTTGCTGCTGCTTTGCATTGTTTGAGACGAGGTCTCACTGTGCAGTTCAGGCTGGCCTTCACCTCTCAGTGGTCCTTCTGCTTCAGACTCCCAAGTGCTGGAGTAACAGGCAAGCGCCGCCATGTCTGGCTTTATTTTTTATTTTGAGACAGGGTCTTCCTCACAGTTGCCCAGGCTGGGCTTGAACTTACCATCCCCCCACCACAGCCGCTCGGAGAGCTGGGATGACAGGCTTGTGCCGCCGTGCAAGGCGCCGGCCTGGTCTTTGAAGCCCACACAGGACTCCTGCTCTGGAAGATTTTTATTTTGTTTTAACTTTTGTACTCCAGCTGTTCCCAGTAGGCCAGAGGAGGGAATGGGGCTGCCTGGCTTTAGGCAGATGGATGGATGGCAGGTGGGGGAATCAGAATCAAAGGCAGACAGTAGGTAGGGTCCTGTCATTAGCAGGGACCAGCTAATTATGTTCTCCAACTGCCTTTCTGGGAGGACCATAAAGGGTCATTAACCCACTTTTGAGAGCCAGAGACTGAGGCACAGTGAGCAGCTTTGTCCTAGGGCTGGTCCTAGGGTTGAGACCTGCAGGAGCCGGGCTGCCTGCCCTTTCTGTGTTGCCAGTAGGCAGGACAAGGTTCCTGGGGACTTTGTGCTCTGACCGGGTTAGAGACCCATCAGTGGAATGCCTGGCCCCAGGCCAGCTTCTGTTTCTACTGGGCTGGGGCTGCATAGCTACAGAAAATCCTGGGGTCCCCTGGGGTTTGGAGAGCCCACTGCCTGCTGGCCAGGCCTCCAGTCCCTGGAGGAGGAGCTGGAAGCCTGCGATTCCAGGGAACCTGGTAACAGCCTCGGGGACTTAAGGGGTGCTGTGCTGACCTGCTGAGGGAGGGTCCCCAGGACAAGGAAGTAAGGCGGGGCCACAGCAGGCATTGCAGGTGGTGGATTAAAATAGACCGGCAGGGCCTGGTGCACACCTGGCAGCCTCCTCTCACCTCTGTGGGACGTGGGCGAGCCTCCTAGAAACTGAATCGGTAAGTAAAATTTCTTAAACTCTCAGTTCCTGAGAATGACCTGGGGCACTTGTTAAAAACTTCCAGATCTGGGTTCTGCCCCTGAGAGGGTCTCCAGCAAGCAGCACTTGGAAGTCTGGGTACAGAGTAAGCACTTGTGTTTGTTTATTTTTTGTCAACAGTTTTTTTTTTTTTTTTGCAGCACTGGGGATGGAACTCATGACCTTGCACTTGCCAGGCAGGCACTTACACCACTGAGCTAAATCCCCAGCCCTTGTCTTTTTGAGACAGGGTCTTGCTATGCCGTTCAGGCTGGCCTTGAGTTCACTTTGTAGCCCAGGCTGTTCTTGAACTCACAATGATCCTCCTGTCTCAGCCTACCGAGTGCTGGGATTACAGGTGTGCGCCACCAGGCCCAGCTGGTGATCATTTTTTCAAAAGACTAGACAAGTCTGGGAAATGCTGGGTGGTGGATCGGTGGGAACTATGGTGGCTTCTAGTGGGCCTCTCGAGATTAGTTGCCCAGGGCTGGTGAGTGGGTAAGAGGAGTCACAGGTGGGCCTTGTTTCCCCTTCTCAGCAGTCCCTCTGTCATCCCTTGGTCCTCTGCATGAGGCCACTGTTGGGCTCTGAGCTAAGTGGTGGCGGGTGGTCAAGTCCCTAGTGCCAGCTTCAGGCGCCTGCATGTGGGCCAGGTGTTCTCTGTGGAGTTTGCCTGGAGAAGCCCATTCAGTGGGGACCAGGCCCTTTGCTGCCAGCAGGCTCCTGGGGATATTGTGAGCCACCTTGGTGCAGTCCACTGCAATAAACAATCAGCATGATGGTTACACGAATGTTTTGTTTTTCCAGTGAATATAAAAGTTATGCCTACACCCTATTGTAGTCTGATGAGTGTTCAAGAGAATTGTAGTTAAGAAAAAAGTACGTATGTTAATTAAAAATACTCTGTGGCTCAAAACTGCTGATGGTCACCTGAGCTGTTGGAAATGTGGCACCTATAGATTTGCTCCGTGCAGAGTCCAGGGTTTGTGAACAACTGCGACCTTCAGTTTGTAAATAACCAGGTATCTGCAAAGCGCACTGAGCCAGATGTAATCAAACAGGGTGTGTCACTAGTCAGCAGTGTGACGGAGAGGGCTTTCTCTGACTTTACCTCTGGTATCTGGGGGCCACTCACATCTCCGGTGCTCAGTGCTACCCGGATGACAAATACAGCATGTGGTTTTGGAAGTCATTCTTTGGTCTGTTGTCTGAGGTGGCCCTCAGCTGGGTGGCATTTCTGGGGACCCGGGCTGAGACCTCAGTGGAGCTTTCTGGCGAGGAGTGGTGGTGATTATGCTGGCTTGGTGAGCAGAGACCTCTGACGTGCCACCGATGCCTTCTGGCCTTGGAAAACCATCGCCCTGCGCAGCCCGTGCTTTCCTCTCTTGCTTGGACTGTCACAGGGTTACTGTGTGGTCGTCTCTGGCTGTGGTGATGACATCATGGGACTGAGACCTGTCCCACCTTGTGGGCGGATACACTGAGTCACTGACCATGTGAGAGAAGAGCGTGTACCATGCATAAGTGACAGTTGGTAGTGACATGCTTCCAAGTGCCCTTGTCCTACTCTCACGTCTGAGCCACACACCTGTGTTCCCAGCTGGTGACATCACCTGTACCCCTTGATCTTGATCACCAGTATCAGAAGCAGCTTGCCTCTGGTCAGGATCCCAGAGAGTCTGAGTGACCTCCTCAGGCTTGCTGGGCTGCCCCCTGCTCCCCAGAAGACTTCACTCACCTTTGTGAAATGAGCAATCTAATAAAGGACCAGGCATGAAGATTTATTTCATTCCCCTTCTGCTTTGGTTGGACTCTTGTGTGGATTCTGGACAGATGGTGCTATATTCTTGTTTGTAAATGTGGAGTCGCTTCCGGTTGCTTCTGTCATGAGGTTGTGGCAAATTCTTGCTTTGGATTTGCGGGTCCCAGACTCATGAAGGCCAATGAGCTTGGGGGGAGTTTGTACCTTGGGTGCAGGTCTGTGGGAGTGTGCGGGGAGCCAGGAAGGGGCTCCTCTTAGGGGGAGCATCCTTTGACCTGCACAGAGCTTCGTTCAGCATTTACCTTTCAGCACTGGTTTGTGTCTCACCTAGAGTAGGGGTGTCCACAAGGCTTTTTATAGATCAGCAAGTAAAATATACTTTTTTCAACTTTCTGTAAATGAGTTTTTATTTTGTTTTAGATGAGCACTGGCCTTGAGAAACATATGCACCACGTGCACTAGTGTGCTCGTATCAACAGAAACTCTGATAGTTGTACATTCTTCCTTGTTGCGTTTCTGAATCTCCCGCCCACTGTGTTGGGTGGGTGTGGTAGTTTCTCTAGGGCCTTTCCTCAGGGCACATTCTGAACTCCTTGTTCCTGTCCATCTTCCTGGAAGTCCGGTTCTTTTGTCTCAGTGGCCTAGGGCCCTGTTGTGCTTTCTGGGGACCTTGGCCAGGACCCAAGTAGGGACGGCAGTTAGGAAGAGGCCACTATAATTTCGTGGCCTCTATTTGTGCTCATGGTCAGCAGGCACCCGTCTTCCTAGCATTCTTTTATACGTGCACCTGCAGATTTGTTTACTTTTAAGAAAGGAACAGAGAGGCAAAAGCAAGCACAGGTATACTTTCTCTTCTGTTGGTTCAGGGCTGTGTGGAGCGATTAGGTGTGCAATTAAACTGAGATAGATGAGCTCGCATCTCTGAGCCCTGATCCTGCTCCCTCCCCATCTGCCCCCCAGTGCAGGTGTGACCGAAACCACCTGGCAGTTAGAAGATCCTGGCCCTCGTCCCAGCCTTGCTGTTTTACTGACTTTACTATCTTTATTACCTTGGCAGGCTCACTCCCCTTGGCTCAACCTCAATTTTCTTATCAGTAAAAGGGAGTTACACAAGATGATCTGTATTAGGCCTGGAAATGGAGCGAGGGTCCTAAAAGGAAGTGGGCTAGTTACTGATTAAACAGTTGTTTCTGGGCTGAGCCTTGCCCCGGAACTCACACTTAGGCTCCTGGGTTCTGGAAGGTGCGGGAGGGAGGTGAGCTTGTGGCTCTGCCACCGACTCTGACTTCACAGAGGCATCGTTTTTCCTGTCTTCTTGATAAATTGGGGGTGACGGTGGCTGTCTTAAATAATCTGCAGTATTACTGGGAGATGGAAGAAAATAGTTGGGAAATTACTCTGTAAATTGAAAATATATCTAAATATAATAACTTATTATTCTGTCACTTTTCTTTTTTTGGTGATACCAGGGATTGAACCCAGAACCTCTGCACAGTGGTATATTCCCAGCCCTTGCTTTATTTTTTATTTTGAGACAGGGTCTTACTGAATCACTGAGTTGCCCAGGCTGAGCTTGAACTTGCGATCCTCTGCCTCAGCCCTCAGAATGTTTTCTCATTCTTAAATATAACTAGACATCTGAGGGCCAGCTGACAGCTAAAGGAAGCCTACAGCCTGAAAGACAAAGTCCAAAAAAAAAAAAAAACTAAATAGAAAAAGAACAATCACAAGTGCACTCCTATAATCCCAGCACTCGGGAGGCTGAAGCAGGAGGATCACTGCAAGTTCGAGGCCAGCCTGGGCTACACAGCGGGACCCTGTCTCAAAGAAAAAAAAAAAGACCTCTCCCAAAGCAAGAGTGGTATCAGTGCCTGCAGTTCTATTAAACAGGAAGCTGAAATAGAAGGACCACTTCAGATTTGTGGAGACCACAAATTTGAGCCCAGCCTGGGCAACCTAGCCAGACTCTGCCTCAGAAACAAGTAAACAAGCAAGAAAAAGGAAACAGGGAAAAAGTTAGTTTTATCCTAAAAAAAGAGTAAGGTAGGTAACCCTCAAAGAACAAAATGTCACTCTTGAAAATCAAATGTATGACTTGAAATTTTAGAAAAATCGTTGCCTTTGTAGTTAGCCCGAAGCTGCGGTGAGGTGAGTCCTCGGCTCTGCGAGGACTTCTGCCTTCACAGGCGGCTGGTCAGTTTCTACAGGAAGCCTGCCGAGGGTTGATTGAGATTGTGTTGCGCCATAGAATGCCTGGACGCTGGGCTGTGTGGCCCGGAAGGCCGCCCTCGCCTTCCTTGTGAGGGTTCACATCTCTGGCAGGCGCTGTGTGGCGCGTGGGCTTGGGGTGCAGCCTTCGCCTCCACCCCTGCCCAGCCTAGCCTCCTGCAAGGGGAGCGGAGGCCGGGGCAGTTCCTGAATCCCGGCGCCTCTTTCTGTGCAGAGCATGAAGGGCTTTGAGGAAGGCGTGGAGTTCCTGCCCGTGAACAACGCCAAGCAGGTGGAGAAGCGCGGCCGCCGGCGCTGGGTGGTGCTGGCAGCCCTGCTGTTGGGCCTCCTCGTGCTGTCTCTCACGGTGGGCCTGCTGGTGTGGCATTTCCAGCGTGAGTGCGGTGCATGACCTGGGACACCTGCAGTGGGCAGGATGGCGTGGGAGGGGGGCCCTGTCTTCTGGGAGCTGCCCCCCAACCGCTCTCCTGGCCCGGTGCAGACCGGAATGTGCAGGTGCAGAAGGTCTTCAATGGCTACCTGAGGATCA
>RJWT010034216.1:0-13732 GCA_004365215.1 Cuniculus paca
TGTCACATAGGACATTGTTCTCTCTCCTTTGACTTTCAGTCTATGAATTTTCTTTCTAGCTAAATGTGTTTCTTGCATAGAGCATATTGATGGATCCTGTCTCCTGATCCACTATGCCTCTATTTCTTTCTATTGGTGCCTTGAGGCCCTCTTGGACTGCATTGTCTCTGCCATGCTATTTTCCTGCAATTGGCTCCCTATTTTTCCTCTCCATTCAATTGACTGGCCCCACTTGATGGTCCCCCTCTGTCATTGTTCCTGAGATCGTGGTCCTTTCTCTCTCTCTAAAATGTCCATTAGCGTTCTTTGTAGGGTTGGTTTGGTGGTCATGAATTCCTTGGGTTGTTCTTTGTCCTGGAAGTATCTTGTTTCTCCATTAATTTTGAAAGAAAGTTTTGCGGGGTACATCAGTCTGGGTTGGAAGTTGTTTTCTTTCAGGACTTGCATTACTTCACTCCAGTTTCTTCTTGACATGATGGTTTGTGTTGATAAGTCTGCTGTGATTCTGATGGGTTTTCCTTGATAGGTGATCTGTTTCTTTTCTCTAACAACTTTTAATATTCTGTTCTTGAGTTAAATTTCTGGGATCTTGATTATTATATGTCTGGGTGTAGATTTGTTTTGGTTATGGCTAGCTGGAGTTCTAAAGGCCTCACTTATTTGAATGTCATATTCTTTTTCCATGCTTGGGAAGTTTTGATAAATTATATCTGTAAATAAGGTCCTGATGTCATTTGTCTTGACACCTGCTTCTTCACTCACATTTTTAATTCTTAAGTTATGCTTCTTTGAGTTGTCCACTAGCTGTTGAATTGTTACTTCCTGAGTCCTTGTTATTTTTAAGAGATCTTTCCTTTCACAATCACAAGCAGCAACCCTGTCTTCAAGCTTTGAAAGTCTGTCTTCAGTTTCTTTCAAGTGAACTTGCTAGCTTTTGAATGAGTTTTTAATTTTCTGGATATCTCTTTGAATCTGTTTCATACATTCTAAAATTCTCTTATGCTGCTCATTCATGGTTTCCCTCATTTTCCTATGCTCCTCTATTTTTTTATCTGTGTCTTCTTTAGAGATGCTTAGTATTTCTTTTATTATGGTTTTCATTTCTTCTTTTATCTGGGATAGAATTTCTGTTCTAATTTCTCTTATAGCTTCATGAAGTTGTTTCTTTACTTCAGTTAACATCACTTCAGTCATTTCAGGTGTGCAATTCTCAATCTCCATGTTTTCCTTTTGTGGAATTGTGCTGCTTGGGTTGGACGCCAGAGATTGCCCTCTCCCTCTTCATGTTGGCATATTCCTGATTTCTTCCACACACCTGAGTAGTGTGGTTCCAGGCACCCCAGCACTGGCCACGACTTCTCTGAAGCTAGACTATTTGTCTTTTCTGGCCAGTGCTTGCTATGTACATCTGATGTTGGGTGCCTGTGTCTCTGCACTGAGCTGGGTATCAAGCCACCTGGAGTTTGAATGGGAGCAGACCTGGTCAGGCTCTGCAAATCTAAGCTGTTTAGGAACCTATGCGATGTTGCCTGAAATGCGTACAGGAGTGGATCGTGGTCCAATCAGCTTCTGTTGGTCTGCCCACAACCTGGAGGTCCAGATTGACAGGTTTTTCTGGCCTCCATCCAAGCAACTTTTTCGGGTCTTCCCACAACCCCAGCTGGTATAGATCACTGCATCTACCACTCTCCTTCACTCCCATGCCTCTCCACAAAGACCTCTGGGGTCCACCACAGCTGCAACTATGACTGCAACTGTGACCGCACGTCTCCAGGCTCAGCAGCTCTTCTGGCAGTGTGAATCCGGCTCCAGGCTAAGGTGCTGCCAGCGACCACCTTCTTCATTTAAATTCTTTTTATTCTCTTTGTGGGCTTCAATTCATATTTTAGATTTTTCCTGGGTCCAGGGGACCCACTTCCTTCATTCTTGTCCTCTCCATGATGTTATATTCCAGCATCTGAACTGTTTCTCTCAGAGAGACTGTTTACTCTGCTGCTTACTGTTCCACCATCTTTCTGCCAATCTCAGTAGCACTGTTGTATTCCAACTGTTTTGTTTCAAAGTCCTGTATTGCTTTCATTGTTTTATTTTGACTGGTTTTATTCTGTGCTGTTTTGTTTGATGTTATTATGCTTGATAGTATGGGCAGTTATTTTGAAGATAACAAAATGCATTATGGTAGCCATTATTGATTTCTTTCATCTTGTTTTGAAGTCTTATATCTTGTTCATTTTTTTTTTGGTTTTTGTTTTTGATCAACTGTTTTATTTTGTTATTATGTCTGATGATATAAACAGCTACTTTGAAGATAACAAGATGCATTATGATAGCCACTGTTTTATTCCAACTGTCTTATTTTGAACACCTATATTATCTTCATTGTTTTGTTTTGACTGGTTTTATTCTGTTCTGTTTTGTTTGATTTACTATGCCTGATGGCACAGGAAGTTATTTTGAAGATAGGAAGAGGCATTATGGTAGCCATTATTGATTTCCTTTTATCTTGCTTTGAAGTCTTGTATCACATTCATTGTTTTGTTTTGATTGACTCTATTCTATTTTATTTCCTTTGGTTTTATTCTCTTCAAAATAAAATAAAAATAAATACTCCTTTTCTATTGCATCACTTATTTTCTTAATACTGAGTTTTAAGAAGTTTTTTCTACATCCTGCATGCACATTCTCTATCAGAAACATAGCTTGCAAATGGTTTTTCTGAATACATGCTTTGTCTCCTTATTATCCTGGTGAAGCCAGATTTAGCATTTTACTTCTTTCATGGATCACAATTTTGTCATGTGTAAGACAAAGCCTAATAAACCCAAACACACAAAAAAATCTCTTATATTTTCTTCTTTAATAGTTTAGCATTTAGTTCTGTAATTCATTTTGTGTTAATTTTTTGGTTTTTTGTTTGTTTGTTGTTTTTTGTGTTTTACTGTGAATCAAACTCATGACCTTGAGCTTGCCAGGCTGATGCTTATGTCACTGAGCTATATCCCCAGCCCCATTTTGTGTTAAATTTTATGTGTATGAAGTTTTCCTTTACATTTATGTTTTTCTTGTAACTCTGTTATAATGTGTAAAAGTATTTGGAGGTACTACACCCTCTTCATGATTTGACTCTTTATCATTATGATGTTAACTCTTTTATGCTTGTAATATTTTGCTCTAAAATATATTCTTATGTTAACACAACCAATCACTCTTTTTGGATTAATAGTAGCATTACACTGAGTCCACACCTTACTTTTCTACTGTAAATTTGTACTTTAGCAGAATAGTACCCAGTTGTGAATCTCAGTACCTTTCCCTGAGGGAAAGAAAGCACTCTATGTGTTTATCAACTTGGTATGATGAAGGGGAAGATGTGTGCATGTGTGCAAAAATGGCAAAATGGGGCTTTTAGCCATGTTATGCTCTAACTGGTTTTGCATATGTTTGCCTGACCATCACAGAGGGTCCAGTAGACCTACACCACTCCAGGATTTCTTAAAAGTTTTCTTTCAATTTTTATGGTGGAAATAACCCAATTCAGTACAATGTCATATAAAAACCAGATTTTCAAGTTTTGGAGATCAAAAGTGAATCACCAGGTTACTCATGATAAGATGATGCTGGTCTCTTATCATAAAATGCATGCTTTCATAACAGAAGAGTGGTGTGGCTGTATAACGACGACGATGATGATGATGATGATGATGATGACGACTTTGGCACTGGCTATATGAGCCAAAGATCTTGTGACAATAAAATGGAGCAAGAACCAACTGATACAGACACAAGCAATGCAGATTTCTTTGATTCAGGTGATAAAGAAAACAGTAATGTGAGTACCTATTTGACTAGTTGAAATGTTGCAAAGTGGCCATTCAACCAAATGGAATGGTCCAATGTTAGAACTAGGTTTGAAAATATACTGAGGATCTCAGCAGGGATGAAACATATTGGGCAGAATACCAGCAGTGCCATTCAATGTTGGAAATTGTAACATACCAAATGCTCCAAAATGCTGTCAAATACACAAAGAGTGAAATGCCAGTAAAATGTTCTGTATCCACCAATAGCCATATTCAAAAATGTACTTATTATTACACCTCACTAGCTGAATTGAAAGCACTCAAATTCATAAGTCTGTTGTGCTTAGTACAGTTTTTTCATGGTGATCACAGGAATGTAAAAGCCTTATGAAAAGGTGAGTCAAAATATTGCATAAAAATTTATGCCCTTGTAGATGTGAGGACTTACTATGCTTTCAATTTAGACATTTATCCTGAACTCAGCCATCAGGTCCTTATTCATATAGTAATAAACCAAATGATATTATGAACAAACTGGTTGCCTCCATCTCTGAAACTAATTGGAATGTGACATTTGACAATTGGTTTATCAGTTTCCAATTGATGATACATTAGCTAACAGAACACAAGTTGACCAGTGCAGGAACTGTGCACAGGAACAAAGCATAAATTCCAAATGAAATGTTGCAATTTCAAAACAGAGAATTGTGTAATACAAACGTTGGATTTCAGAAAAACACAACTTTGACCTTGTATATGGCAAAGAAAAAGAAACTGGTAGTACTGATGTCAACATTTCACCATGATGGAAATATTAATAGGAAACCTCAACAAAATGGAAGCCTGAGCTAGAAACTTTCCACAAAAAAAAAAAAGTGGAGTAAATGGTGTTAATGAGTTATGCAGCTATTATTATATCACTGAAAACACAAAAAATTGACCAATGGTTGTGTTTTACTCAATCCTAAATATGTGTGACATAAATAGTTTGATAGTTTCCAAAGAAAATATCAAGTACAAAATATCACAGAGAAATTTTTTTGAGGGTTGGGACTGCAGCTCATAAGAGATAATTGACAGCAGAGGAAAAAAGAGTATTTCTGCCCAGGGAACTATGTGAAAAAAAAATTGTGGACCTGGTGAGCTGATAGGTGAACAGGCAGATGCAGCTTCACAAAGACCTACTACAAAAGGAAAACAAAAATATGTCAACTGTACCTACAAGAAAGGACCAGAAAACAACACATATGTGTGATCAATGTAAGAGATACTTGTGTATGGAATGTGCAGTTGTTATGTGTGAAACAAAGTTGAAACAAAGCTTATTTCTGTGGTAGACTTGTTTGTGTTTACATAGCAGTTCACAAAGACTTAACTTTCGATGTTATCCTCTAGGTTTTGTAAGTCAGTAAACAGCTGACATGAAAATGTTGTTGTCTATTCTAAGCACTCATTACATATTTGACATTTTATTTCATTTTATTTTATTTTATTGATATTTTATTCCCTGTTAAGTGAATGTTGTACAATATAGTAGAAAGCCCCAGATAAAATGTTAAGAGAAGGGGCTTGGGATATAGCTCAGTGGCACAGCACCTGCCTGGCAAGTGCAAGATCCTGAGTTCAGTTCCCAGTACCCAAAAAAAAAAAATGGAAGAGAAGAAAGGTGACAAGACTGCCACACAGGAAAGGAAATCTACAAACATATGCTGTCTTTGTAAGTGAGATATTTGCATGGAACTTGCAGTTGTCATGTGTGAAGACTGTCTTGGATGTGACGGTTGAAGCAATGTTTACTTTTGTGGTAGAGTTCTATTAGTATTTTCATTGTAGTTCATATAGGAATTTATTTCTGACGTTATCTTTTAGGTTTTTTAAGCAAGTACACAGATGATGCGAAAATGTTGATGTGTATTCTGATTGCATAATACATCGTAAGAATTTAATACTTTATTTTATTGCCCTTTTTTGACCCTGTCAATTACACACTGTGTAATATAATAAGAACCTCCTGAAAAAACAGCAACATCACTAAGATGTCAAGTATATCCTACAAAAAGACCAGGAAAGCAAAAAGTATGTGCTGTCATGTTAGCAATACACATATATGGAATGTGCTACTGTCATGTGTGGAGATGCCTTGGGTGTGATCATTGAAGTAAAGCTTTTTTTTTTATTAAATGCTATTGTTGTAAACACTTAGTAAATATCAAAAATTCAATGCTTTATGCTTGTGATTCTTTTCCTAAGTACTCATTTTTAATATAATAAAACTCATGAAATTCAAATAAATAATTCATCAATAGAAATATTCTAAACAATAAACATGAGTTGGATAGACCCATATTTCTGAGCCTTTATGACAAAATTAATGTTATGCTCCACATTACTATTATTGTGGAAGATCAGCACAGACTGTGGGGAGGGAGAACTACACCCACCCCACCAGAAACAGCACCAGGCTGGGGCCACCATGGGACCAGGACACCCAGAGCCAAGCCTATTCCATGGGTCAGCATCAGCACAAAATGTGGGGAGGGAGAACTAGACCCTTCCTGACAGAAACAGCACCGTGTTGGGGACCAGGACCAAGCACCAAGGGACCAGGACCTCCAGAGCCAAGCCTCTCTCCCTGTTTCAAAGGTAATAAGATATATATGTTAGCGATTCTGTATTTAAAAAAATAAATAAATAAATGTTTCATTGAAGTAGAAAAAAAATATTATTGTGGAATATCTTTTTGCAGTATTTTTTTTTAGCTTCTTTGGGCCTATTTTTGTAGTGTTTCTTGTAGGAAGTACATTGCTGGATCTTCACTTTTTTCTCAATCTAGTATGGTATTCTTTGCTTTTTAGTAGTGGCATTTCAGACATTTACATTTAATGTGATGATTAGTAAGGCTAAGTTTCATTGTATATCTTGCTATTTGTTTTCTATATATCCCAAGTATTCTTTGTCCATTTTTCTCCTTTTTTCTTCTTTTATATTGACTATTATGATTGTATTTTATCTCTTCTTTTTTATTGCTAACCCTTTTTTTTCCACTTTTTTAAGCTTTATACATGCATCATACCATGAAAGTCCAATTCAAGTGATTTAGATCAACTGACATAAGACACAAGAGCCTTAAACTATTATACATCCATTTCTCTCTTGGGTTTTGTTTCCATATATTTTGTTTCTGTATATGTAGTAAACTTCCAGTATTCTTTTTTTCTTTAAACAATCAAATATTTTTCAAGAGATTTAAATAAAAATAAAATGTCTTTGTATTTATTCCTATATTTACTACTTCTGGGGCTCTTCATCACATAAATTTATATTTCCACCTAATATGATTTTTCTTTCTGCCCAAAGGAACTTCCTTTAATGTTTGTTGTAATGTGGCTCTGCTGATGGTAATGGTCTTTCAGCTTTCTGTGCATCTGACAAAGTCTCTTAAAGTATTTTCATTTTTGAAGAATTCTAGGTTGACAGGTTTTTCTTTTATTTAATACTTTAAATTTTTTTCCCTGTGTTTCAGTTTGCATTTCCAACCTACTGTTATTCTTACATTTTTCATTTTACACATCTATCCTTTTTCTCTGGGTACTTTTAAAATTTATCACTGATTTTACAATTTTTATTACAGCATACATTTGTGTAATTTTCTTCATGTGCTCAGAGTTTGTTAAATTTCTCAGGTCTATGAATTTATAGTTTTTGACTAACAGGAAAATTACTGACCACAATTTATTTGTTTTTCCACCCCACAAACATTTTGAGGATCCTAATTACAAGTTTACTAGGTTCCTTGAGTATGTTCCTTGTCTCTTGTTACATTAGTGACACCTGCCAAGTAAGGTTTGGAATAATGTGAAAGAACTGTCTGCATTCTAGCGATCTAAAGAATGCAATAAAAAGTTGAAAGCCTGAAGCTCACTGCAAAGGCCCATGCAAGTCTGTATCAGGAAGCCGAAGTGTCTGCTCTGAAAGGTTGAAGAACCTGAGCTGCAAGGCTGAAGAATCTACATTGGAAACCTGAAGAAGGACATCGAATGGCAATAGCAAAGACTGGAACTCCTCCAGAGAAACAGAAGCACGACTTCCTTCTTTTTTCCCTTTTTATTTCATCCAGGTTACAAGCATATTGTCTGGGGTGTCCCACACCCCGGATAAGTCTTCCCTCTTTAGCAAATCCCACTTTCAGACACACCCACCCATAATCATGTAAAACAGTTGGTCATTTTGTATTCAAGTTGACACCATAATTAACTATCACAACTTTATTTCAGTCATTTTCTCCATATTTCATTTTAATTTCTATGAAATTAAGTTGACAAATTTAATGTCTGATGCAATTAGTCACTGGTGACTATTTGTGGTGGATTAGTTAATGATCATCTTGTAACACCCAGCTGAACTGAATCAGTGTGGTGCTGGCTGTGGATGGTCCACCAGAAGATTGTTGCAAACAGTATAAAAAAGAACTGGAGGGGAAGATTGGGTGCTTTTGATTCTCCTAGAGAAGCTTGTCATGCTGGAACTTAGCTGTTCTCATCATTGAAGGAGCTTGGGTCTTCATTGTTGCTGCGAATGGCTGCTATTCTTTTCAGGGAAGTTCTGGTCTTTACCTTGAGCATCACTTCCTGGCTCCAGGGCAGATCCCTCAGGCTGCTGGCACATCCCATTGGTGCAGACTTTCTAGCTTTCACCATTGACCTTTGGGCCTTCTCAGTACAGATCCATGATAAAGACTTTTATAAGACATTGTCATGGGCTCTAGGCCTCCAACTGCACTTGTGGAGGACATTGTCACAGGCTCTAGACCCTCAGCTAGACTCGTGCAGGACATTGCCATGGGATCTGGGACCTCAGCTGAATTCTTTGGGTCTCTAGTATGTGAACAGATCTCCCACATTCTTTTGCATTTGACCCTTTTGGTGAATATTATAAAGTAATCCTATAAATTTTGTGTCCTGTATCAAATTTTTTCCCTTGTAAATTCTGACAACACTATTAATTAATGTCTGCTACATAGCACCTTATGAAACGTGTAATGTAACATTATCTCACCCAGTTTGTTTTTACTGAAAGCACTGTATTTTTTTCTGCCAGAAGTCTGAACTGAGTTTTATCTCTTCCGTGTCTCTACCTAATATGCTCAGTGTTCTCTCTAGCTTCTTGAAACATGAAATGTGATTACAATAACTACTTTGATGTCTATACCTACCAGCTATAGCACATGTCATTTCTGAGTCAATTTTTATTGAGTTTTTTCTTAATTTTGGGCCATTTTTCCTGCTTATTTGTATGGATGATAACTTTAGTTGGACACCAAATATTATATAACTACTTTGTTAATGCCATACATTTTTGTATTGCTATAAATAATCTCTTTGTGAAGGGATGTAGTAAGTTTCTTAGAAAAACTGTGGTCCTTTCAATTCTTGATTTTCAAGATGTGTTAACCAGTAATCACAATGCTCTGTCTAGGTCTGAGATACAAGACTGCAGAGTAGTCCACCAAAGTTCCTGTGTTCTACACTTACTTTTGAAAATAGGAACAACACGAACTACCCATTGTGAACCCTGAAGGTTGTTCATCTCTTTTCACCTCTTGCAGCTTTGTCTCTAGACTCAGGCAGTTTTCTCACATATATGCATTGATCAGTAGTTAGCTAAAGACTCAGAGGCATTCTCTGGGCATCCTTCCACTGCTTCACTCTCTTCTCTGAGGCACTGCTATGGCTTCTAGCTACCCTGGTCTCTCCAGACCTTCAGCTCTTTCTATTCAACTCAGGAAGGCCTTACATCCACCTGTGCTGCCCACCCCTTCACCACAGGCTGGAAACCATTCCCCAAGGGATGAACTGGATATATTGTAGGGTTTGCCTTATTATTTTCTGCTTCTCAGGGACCACTGTCATTTGCTTCCCATGACAAATGTCCTGAAAACAGTCATGTCACATACTGCATGCAGATTCGTGATGGTTTGGGGAGAAAGGCTAAATATAGTCCTGTCATTCTACATTGATCAGAAGCACAAAATCTCTTTTTTGGTACAGTTCTTCCTCAATCACAGTTCTTTGCCCATGATTACAAGAATAGAAAATGCAATGTTATCATACTGTTTGTCAACATGAAGTCACATGAATGTACTTAAGATCTTTAATGACTGATTTTAGAGGTCTATCTCAAACACTTTCAGGTAAACATCTATCTCAAGGGTAGGAATGTTAGCTGACAATAAGACATGGGGTGTATACTTGTTGATAGGCCTGTGTGCTGCATCACTCTGCCATGCTTCAAAGAGAGAGGTCCCTGGCCCTTGCTCATGGCTGTGTCTGTAAGAATGGCATTGTCTGCATCACCACTGCTTGTTTGTAATCACAGGAGGTGCCAAACGTGCCAGAGACTCAGACAAAGCTGTATCTGTTGGCAAATACACATTTATGGATTCTCTACCCTTGACAATGTGCAGTCCACCCAGGCTCAAAAGTCCCACAATGAGCTGAACCATGCTTGACATAGAAGCCTGGAGCCAGGTCTGGAAGAAGGGAGACCCCTTCCTAAAGCATAAAGGCTCTTACACTTTCATCTCAGCTCTGGTACTTGAGTTATTATACATATACAAATACCTTACAAATTTAGGCTATCGATACATAGATTTCATGTATAAATGCATACATAGAATTCATGTATAAATGAAATATATATACCTATAATACCTATGTTTATAAATATTCTTTGCCTATGTATATTTATAAATCTATATTTTGGCACTAAAACATAGATATATGGGAAAAAAGAACAGTTCCATGTGAAAAATGATAAGGAGATAAGCGATACCTGTGTTTACATTCCAAGTCACAGCATCATATTAGGCCATGCCTACAACAAAGTCTGTAATGCACAGAGAAAAGCCATTTCCCAAGCACAGCCCCTCTGGCTCAGGCACTTAATAAAAACATTGTGTTCCTCTGGGGCCACATGCTTAGAGGTGTCAACTCAATTATCTGTAATTGTCTGTATTTTATAGAAGAGGATAAGGAATCACTGAGAGGCGAGGACCCTTGACTAAAGCTATAGAACTAGTCAGTGATGGAGCAGAAGTCTGGCTCCAGGACCACCTACATACTTTTCCTTCATCCACTCCCTAAGTAGCTTCCCACAGCTTCAGTCCTCACTTATAAACAGTGGTGAGACACCAATCTGAGGTAATCATTCTGAACATTAAACAGCAAATGAGTGCAGAACAGTGGCTCATGACTCCTAACTGCCTGGTTAACATGAGCTGTTGTTACTAATGGAACAATTTTCCCAATCCTTTCTGAAAGGCAAGTACATGGGGAAATCTGTGGTTCTAAGTAGGAGAAATAAGGCTTGAACTTCAGCAGTGACTGTGGGTGATGACAGGAAGTGGACTGAGAGACCTGCAGAGGGAGAGTTGTGCAGATTCTTGATGTTCTAACCAAAGAATTGAGGAGGACGCCTAAGAGCTGCAGCAGGACCAGTGACTTATTTGAAAGTGAAAAGATTCAATACACTCCAGAGAGTGGGAATGGGCCAGTGAGACATGCAAGGGAGCTTGGTGTTGAAGACTTTAAGGACTAAAGCTTGGGGTGGGATTGAGGGTTTGATCCAGGTGTGACTCCTGCTGAGCAGATTTGACTCACCCCCTCTGCCAGGCAGTGAAGTTTTGAATCTTTCATGGACCTTAGGGTAACAGTTGTGGCATCTAAAGCACATAGCAGGGGGATATCCTACATATTCAATGACATGGTAATTAGGCTTGGGGTCAGTCAAGAGTTACAGAAGACCATGGGTGCCTGTCCAGGGACTTATTGCACATAAGCTAAATTATGTGATTACCTTTTTCTATTGTTCTTAGACATGGGCATTGTAGTCCTTGGCTGATGTTTAACTCAGAAGTCTGGGAAAGAAAGCTTCAATGTGGTCTTTCACTTCATTCAGAGCCATTTCCTTGGTTACCTTATGTATCAGATATATCCCATAAAGTAAGCTTTAAGGTGGGTAGACCTTCCCATCTTTCTCAAGCATTTGTCTTAGCTCTGCCCTACCTCAGGAAGATGGAGATAAAGGAGCCAGCAGCTTACTAAGAATTTCAGGCCTAATGACTATGTCAATGGGTTACAATAACCAGAAGTTTTTTCAGGAAGGAAAGATTAGTATGATTGTCGGGGGAAAATGATTATTTATTTCCAGTGGAGCAAATTTGTACCAGAGGTGTGGCCTCTGATCAAGCACCGGACATCAGAGAAAGTGCTGGGAGCCAGCAGCCTATTTCAACCATCCCTCAAAGTGGTGTGGAGACATCTCACAGGGACTCAAGGGCAGTGTCCTCAACCAAGGAGGGCTGTTGAGCTTTCTATTTTGCTTTCTTCCAGAGAGGGTGTTCTCTCATATCAAAAGACACCGATAACATCAGAGAAGACAACAGAACAGTGTTTTGATGCCCAGCTCCACATGCAGGGTGAAAGAGACTGGAGAGCCATCCCAGAAGATGAAATACAGAGAGAATGGGGTGAGAGCGACGGTGAGTCATGGAACCCAGCAAGGGAGACTAGAAGAGAGGATGACTTCTAGAACCTTATCCTCTTGAATTGTTTATTGATGTCATCAAATATTTTGCCACATGGAGCCTACCACTAGGTCATTTGCAGCATCTAATCAAAACACTGGAAATAGCCTGCATACAGTAGCAGCAAATGAACCAGAAGACTCAAGGCTGTCATTAAGATGATGGTGCTAAGGAATGTTGATATTTTGGAAGGGTTTGCAATGTATGATAAAGAATAAAGCATTACAAAATAATATGTGCTTGCATTAGTCTGCTTTCTAATATTATAACAAAATACATGAGACAAGATACTTCATAAAAAAAAGAGGTTTACTTTGGTCCGTGAGATATTGAAGGTTGAGAGGATGCATCTTGCTGCAAGCACCCCAAGGTGGTGCAAGAGAGAACAAATCTATGTCTCTTTTTGTCTCTCCTCTTTTCTTAGAAAGCTGCAAGATTCACTGAGTCTACTACCAAGGACTTTATCTAATCCTAATCTGAAAGTCTCACCTTCAAAAATCATTGTCAGATTACATTCTCTGAGGGAATGAAATTCCAACAAGTGATCCCTCAGGAGACACTCAAACCCCTCCAAACCACACCAACTTCCTAAGAGCCTCTACTGATACGTGTACACAGTCACAGAAAAGAACCAAAGAACCCATAGCAAAACAGGAAACACAAACCCTGACTCTAGTTTCTCACTGTGGCTTGCCTAATTTCTAAGTTTCATACAGTCCATGTGCCTTTCTTCAGTGAGGAAATTAATAGAAAAAAGAGGTAGATTGTTTGTTTGTTGTGGTCCTGGGAATTAAACTCAGGACTTCTCAAATGCTACACCAGTACTCTACCACTAAGCTAATGTGTTCAACCTTTTTTAGTTTTTTGTGAAACTCAATCTGTACAACTAATCTGTATAACTCTCACTGCATTGTCTAGGCTGGCCTCAACTCACTTCCAAACACATGAAATTTTAGAGGCACCCCAGGTATGAACCATAGCATTGCATTCTAGTTCCCCAAGGACTGATGTCTATCTCCTTATGCAAATACATTTACTTCATCTCTAAGAGTCACCAAGGTTTTAACAGTTAGAGCATTGCTGAAAAGTCCAAATCCAAAGTCTCATCTGAGACTCAAGGCAGACTCTTACTGTGAACCCCTGTAAAAGTCAAAAAGAAAGTTAAATATTAATAGTATATGATGGTACAGGGAAAATATTTCCATTTCAAAAGGGAGAAGTAGGGGAATGGAAAGGAATGACACCAAAGAAAGATCAAAACCCAGCAGGGAAAATGCTAAGTCTTGTAGTTCCATGTCCAGCACCAGAGCCAAGTTGTGGCAAGATGTGAGCTTCAAAAGACTGGGGT
>RJWT010034217.1:0-13728 GCA_004365215.1 Cuniculus paca
TTTTCTGTTCTTTTCTTACTGTATTATTCTTTCACTTTTAATTTTCACTGCACGCTAAAAGTTTAGTTTATTTGCTGCCTTCTATACATTATGCCCCACACCTTTATCCCTTTATTTCACACCATTCTATTTTGAGAGTGTCTGTATCCGTGATTTGGCCACGCTTACTTGTCTGTTCTGTTTTTGTTTGTTTTGTTATATTTTGTTTCCTATCTTCCCAATATAGTTTTTAGAGGGTAAGGAAACCCTTCCCTGTTCGTGTACACCCACTTACACTTTTCCTCATATCTCTGCCTGACCTCTTTCCCCTGTTTTTCTCATTCTCAATTTTACTTTTCTCTACGCTCCATCCTTTCAGTTGATGCCCTTAAACTTTTTCTGTAATATTTACATCCAGCACAGAACCTTTCCCCATCCCCATCTCACAGCTAGTTTTGTACAGTCTTCCCGTTATCCCTTTCTAAATATGTAACTCCCCATCTTTCACTTTACCACCTCCTATTTCCTCCTTCCCATACCACAGAGCAAGAGGACTTTAAAAAAGTTTTTTTTTCTTTTGTTTTTTCTTTTTAGTTTTTTTCCTCTTCTCTACCCACTGTGGAATTACACAATCCTGTAATTTAATTTACCCAGCAAAGCTGTCCTTCAAAATACATGGAGAAATAAAATATTTCCATGAAAAAGACCAGCTCAGAAAATTTATGAGTGCTATACCAGTTCTAGAAAAAAATATTCATGAATATTCATGACTCAAGAATATTCATGACAGAAATGTAGGATTGGACACACTGAAAACAGAGGAAACTAGTAAAGTCAATGGATAAACAACAATAAACAACAGGAAAAGTAAAACAACTGCTATAGCAAGAGATAAAGAAGACAATGATAGTAAATAACAAACATATCTCAGTAATATCTATCAATGTTAATGGCCTCAACTCTCCAATTAAAAGACACAGACTGGCAGACTGAATCAAAAAATACAATCCAGCTGGGCCTGGTGGTGCGGGCCTGTAATCCTAGCACTCGGGAGGCTGAGACAGGAGGATTTTTGTGAGTTCGAGACCAGCCTGGGCTACAAAGTGAACTCAAGGCCAGCCTCAACAGCATAGTGAGACCCTGTTTCTTTTTTTTTTTTTTTTTTTTTTGCGGCACCGGCAATTGAACTCACGACCATGCACTTGCCGGGCAGGCGCTTAGGCCACTGAGCTAGATCCCCAGCCCTGAGACCCTGTTTCAAAGAGACAAGGGCTGGGGATTTAGTTCAGCGACCTAAATGCCTGCCTGGCAAGTGCGAGGTTGTGAGTTTGATCCCCAGTGCTGCAAAAAAACCCAAAACAAACAAACAAATAAAACACAGTCCAACAATCTGTTGCATTCAAGAAACTCATCCAAGCCAGGCGTGGTGGCTCACGCCTGTAATCCCAGCACTCGGGAGGCTGAGACAGGCGGATCATTGTGAGTTCGAGACCAGCCTGGGCTACAAAGTGAGCTCAAGGCCAGCCTGAACAGCATAGTGAGACCCTGTCTCAAAAACAGGGCTGGGGATCTAGCTCAGCAGTCTAAGCGCCTGCCCAGCAAGCGCAAGGTTGTGAGTTCAACCCCCGGTGCCGCAAAAAAAAAAAAAAAAGAAACTCATCTAATCCAAAAAGATATTTATACACTTAAAATCAAAGAATGGAAAACATTTCCTACACCAGGACCCTGAAAACAAGCAGGGGTGGCAATTGTAATGTCAGATGGTAAACTTCAAGTTAAAAGGGATCAGAAGAGACAAAGAGGGTCTGTACATACTAAAGGAACAATCCAATGAGAAGAGATCATATTCATAAACATATATGCTCCAAATATCGCATCACTTACCTTCATAAAACAAATACTGCTGAAAGTAAAAGGTCAAATAAACAGTAACACAATCATAGTAGGGAATTTTAACACCCCACTTTCTCAAAGAGACAGATCAACTAGACAAAAATCTAACAAAGAAACTTTAGAGCTTAACCACACCCTTGAACATATGGATATATATTCATATATATATATACTGATCTACAACAGAGTATACATTTTTTTCAGCAGCACATGGTTCCTTTTCCAAAATAGATCACAAACTAGTTCAGAAAGCCTGCTTAAGTAAATATGAAATACTGAAATTACCCCATGCATACTATCCAACCACTGTGCAAAGAAAATAGAAATCAATGACAAGAAAATTTGGAAAAGGCAAAAGCTCCTGGAAAGTTAACAACATACTCTGAAACAACCAATTGTCACAGAAGAAATCAAAGAAGAAATTTAAAAATTTCTTAATGACAATGACTGTAAAACTCAATGATGCCTTTGGGACACTTTGGAGCAGTTTTAAGAGGAAAATTAATTGGAATCTGTGCTCACATTAAGAAAACAGAGCAAGCCCAAATAAATAACCTAATGAGAAATCTTAAGATAGTTGAGAAACAACAAACTAGCACCAAACCAAAACTAAGGAGAGAAATTATAAAGATGGGAGTGAAATCAATAAAATTGAGACTAAGAAAACTTTATAAATCAAATCAATGAAGCAAAGAGTTGGGTCTTAGAAAGAGAAAATAAAATAGACACGCTCTTAGCAAGACTTTACAGAAAGAGAAAAGATGCAAATGCAATTAGAAATGACAGAGGTGAAATTACAACAGACACTAAGAAATCCAGAAAACAGTAATTACTTTGAAAAATTATATTCCAACAAATTAGCAAATTTTGAAGAAATGGACAGATTCCTAGACACATACAAGCTACCAAAAATGAACCCAAGAAGATGTAAATATGCTTAACAATCCAATAACAAGCAATGAAATGGACTCAGTAATAAAGAGTCTACCAGTTAAAAAATGCCCAGGACCTGATGAATTCATGGCTGAATTCTGCAAAACCTTTAAGGATATTATATCATCAATACTTCTCAAGCTGTTGAAAGAAATTGAAAGGTATGGAGTGCTCCCAAATTCATTTATGGAAGCCACCTTGATCCCAAACCAGATAAAGTCTTAACTAAAAAAGAGAACTATAGGCCAATCTCTTTAATGAACATAAATGCAAAAATCCTCTACAAGATCTTAGCAAATACAATACAGCTTATTATTAAAAAGTGGATACATCGTGATCAAGTAGGTTTTAATCCCAGAGATGATGCAAGGTTGGTTCACCATATGTAATTCTATAAATGTAATGCATCACATAAACAGGAACAAGGTAAAAAAAAAGCCACATAATCATGTCAATAGATAAATAAAAGGCTTTCAATAAAATCCAACACCTTTTCATAGTAAAAACCTTGAAGAAAACAGGTATAGAAGAACCATACCTGAGTATGATACAGGGTATCTATGACAAGCCAATTGCCAGCATGACATTAAATAGGAAAAAACTAAAAGTATTCCCCATAAAAACAGGAACAAGACAAGGATGTCTACTATCATCTCTGCTATTCAATGTAGTACCTAAAACATTAGCCAGAGCAATCAAGAAAAAGATATAAAAGGGATACTCACAGGAAAAGAAAAACTCAAATTACCCCCATGATATTCTATATTATATTCTATGACATGATATTCTATGTGACATGATATTCTAGATGGAAGACCCAAAGAACTGCACCAAAATTGGAATTTTGGAATTAATAACCAAATTCAGCAAAGTAGCACAATACAAGATCAATGCAGAAAAATTATTAGCATTTGTGTATGCCAAAAGGATGTGTATGAAAGGAACAAGAAGAAAATTATGAAAACAGTGCCATTCACAGGCACTTCAAGAAAAACAAAATACTTAGCCAAATGAGTGAAAAATATCTACAGAGAAAACTACAGTACTCTGGAGAAGGAGATCAGAAAATGGAAGATATCCCCTGCTCCTGGTGGAACCAGCTCGTCAAAATGGCCACACTCCCAAAGCTACTATACAGATTCAGTGCAAAATACCAACAGTGTACTTTATAGATCGAGGAAAATAATCGCAAAATTTATTTGGAACCAGAAGAGATCCCAATAGCAAAAGTAATTTTGAGCAATAAGAGTGAAGCTGGTGGCATGGCAACACCAGATTTCGAGCTATACTACAGAGCAATAGTGACAGACATGGCATGGTACTGTAACAAAAACAGACATGTGGATGAATGGAATGGAACTGAGGATACAGAAGCATCCCCAGATATATTCAACTATCTGAACTTTGCCAAAGAGTCCAGAAGCATACTTTGGAGGAAAGATAGCCTAGTCGTGCTGGGAAAACTGGTTATCTGTTTGTAGAAGAATGAAACTAGGCCCTTATCTCTTACTATATACTAAATTATACTCAAAATGGATCAAAGATCTAAATATTAACACAGAAACATTAAATCTCCTGCAAGATAGCCCAGGCGTGGAGGTGCACACCTGTAATCCCAGTACTTGGGAGGCTGAAGTAGGAGGATTGCTGTGAGTTTGAGGCCAGCCTGGGCTACAAAGTGGATTCAAGGCCAGCTTTAACTGCATAGTGAAACCTTGCCTCAAAAAAGCCAAAAATCAATCAATCAATCTCCTGGAAGACAAAATAGGTAAAAATCTGGAAGGCAGAGGTGTAGGAAAGGATTTTCTAAATAGAACCTCAATTGCACAGGAAATAGCAGCAAAAATCAACAAATGGGGTTATAGAATAAAAAGCTTCTGCACAGCAAAAGATTCAATCATTAAAGAGGTAATCTATGGAATAGGAAAAAATTTTTGTCAGCTCCTCATCAAACAGAGGACTAGTATCTAGAATATATAAAGAACTCAAAAAATTAAACCTCCTAAAATTAAAGACCCAGTCAAGAAATGGGCTAGAGAAGTGAACAGATATTTTGCAGAGGAAGAAATACAAATGACCAACAAATATATGAAAAAATGTTCAGCATCTATGGCCATTAGAGAAATGCAAATTAAAAAATACTAAGATTCCATCTTACTCTGGGAAGAACGGCAATCGTTAGTAAATCAAACAACAGATGCTAGTGTGGCTGTTCTTAATTCAATCTATAACTCAGTGAAGAGTTCCAAGATTTCAATTTTCCACCCTCTTGACCTGAGTCCCTTTACACAGTTCTTTCACGTCGTTTTGTTGTCCTTTTTGCACCTTCTTGGTTTGAATGTTCCTTCTGAATCATTCTTGTTTTTGAAAAATGAATTTAAAGTGAGGTTTGTATACCTAACATTTATTATGTGCTAAGCACTAGACTAAAAGTATTTTTATTCTTTATTGTAATCTCCCAAAAAGCTTTGAGAGAAGTGATCAGTATCTCTTTTTACAAATGAGGAAATTGAGGCATAACGTGAATGAGACATTAGCTAAAGTTGACCTAGGTAGTCTGTCTCTCAAAAGCCCAAAGTGTTGGCTAGATTGTATGAGCACATATCACGTCTACTTAAATGATACAAATATTCAGTTAAATGATATAGAGAAAGAATTAATAGATTTTTTTATGTCGTAGCTCCCTTCCTTTCATCCAATATACCCAGCGTGTACTGATGTGTGTCTTTCCATTTTCAAGACTCATCCGTATGTATCAATGTACACCTGTGCACATATATGCCCGTCACAGAGAAACATAACTTCATATGCATAAAACAGCTCTTGAAACTGGAAACTTGGATTTCATGTAGGAGGGGAATGTATATATTTTGGACTCTGCGGTGTAACAAAAACTTTTTGCTTTATGCTTCTTGGCTTTTGGTAATTTTTAACTATGTTTAGTGAATTATTATTTGTAAAGTAAGTAGAGTGCACCATATCAATATTTCTCAAGGTATGTACCACAGTTTGGTTGTAAGTCATGCAAATAGGTTCTGTGTAAACAAGAGTTCTCTGGGAAATAAACACTATTACAGTTGGATTAGGCAAAGATAAATTGCAGCTTTCAGAGTGTTCATTGTGCACACTCTGAATCTGCAACTAGGAAAAGTACTATATGACTTTTTTTTGGTCTTTTTTGAGGCAAGGTTTCACTATATGGTTCAGGCTGACCTTGAACTCACTTTGTAGCCCAGACTGGCCTTGAACTCGTGGCAATCCTTCTACCTCAGCCTCCTGAGTGCTGGGTTTACAGACATGCGCCATTGTGCCCAGTTTATATGACTTTTTATTGTTGAGAAGACCTAGAATTAGAATTCCTCAAAAGATATTTTAATAAACACTATTCTTGGTGACCTATTGTGACTGCCTGTTTTCTATATAGCCCGTAAATTAGTGTTTTTTAATGGTCAACGAAAAAAACAAAAGACTAATATTTTGTGACACCTGAAAATTGTATGACAATTACATTTCACTGGTCATAAAAAATTTTTGCTATGGTTTAGTTCTAAGATGGCCCTCTAAATTTCCATGTGTATGGGAGGTGAGTGTATCATGGGGCACTATGCTCACCAGTGAACTCACCCACTGATGGTTTAGCAGCTTAATTTGTTAAGAAGTGAAGCCTGCTGAGAGAAGGGTCCCTGCGCTGTGACTCCCAGCTTTGCTCTCTCTGCACGCTGGGTGCCATGGGATGAGCAACCTTTTCCTTTGCCATGCCCTGCTCCATCCTTTTCCTACCCTGGAGCCAGCCAACCGTGGTCTAAAATCATGTGCCAAAATAAACCTCTCCTCCTTTAATTTGTGGGAGTTGAATATTTTATTGCAGCAGTGGGGAAAGTGGCTAAGACGAGTTTTATCAGAACCACTATGCTTAGTTCTTCACATGTTATCCACTGCCACTTTCACATGAGACGGCAGGGTTGGACACTACAGCAGAGACCAGATGTTGTATTTTCATCATTTCACAGCCCTTAGTGCACCATAAATTGCAGTCATGGCGTTATAATTGAGCAGGGTTTTGAGTGTCAGGCGCACCACCATACCACATTCAATTTTATTTTTGTTACTTGTGTCAAAACAAGAAAAGAATAGAAACATAATGTCACATTTAAATGCTACATTTAAAGGCACAATAGAATATGATTTTTTTTTGTTTGTTTTGTGGTTTCAAGACAGGGTCTCACTATCTAGCTCACACTGGCCTCGAACTCACAGCAATCCTCCTGCCTCAGCCTCCCAAGTGCTGGGATTTCAGGTGTGCTCCACCACACACCTGGTTTGTTTTGTTGATGAATTAAATGGCAAAGTGTTGTATTTATTATGCAGTGAAATTGTAGTTGTGCTTTAAGAATAACATATATATTATTATCTGCTTTTCAGATTAAGTACTCATTATAGTATTTCCAACTCTCAGGAAAGCAGTGATGAGAAAAATGAAAAATGTAATACAGGATATTAAATCACAGAATTTCTTCACAAGGATGGACAAAAAGATTACAACCAAAATAAATTTCCAAGTGGGTTGTTTGTTAACTAATTGATGAAATCACGTAGCAGTGGTGGGTTAACAAAACTGTGTTTCAGTGCAGAAGACAAATGTATCTAGAAGAAAATATATTTGTTTAAGACTATTAGCCTATTGATGAGAACAATGTTTGAAGCATTGAGAAGCGACATCAATAACCAATTAAAAAGCAGGGCAAATGATTTCAAGTTGTTTTTCTGACTATATGAATCCACAGATGTTGCTGATCCACTCAACCGTTTGTGCACAGAGCCAGCGTGCAATTTGAAGTGAACGAGGAGTTAGACTGTGAGATCAGTGTGTGCAGGATCGGGACAGCTGAGCACATTGCCAGAAAAGTTAAGAAAGCACTAATTTAATAAAACCTGAAGCGGAATCTACTAAGATGTATTGCAGCCGTTTGTGGCAAACACATAGAACAAGTAAAGGCTTAGTTGAGCAAATTTATAAGCGCTCTTAAAATGAAAGTTCCTGGATGCTCTGGTTTTTCACTAGATTCTTCATCCACAGGCACTTCCAGGGAGGCGTCTGAGTCTGTCATGTGATACTGAACCAGCAGGATGACAGTGAGTGTCACTGGGCCTTGTGTACTTACCCATTGTTATTTCTAGGAATTTTTGTCATAAATAAGAGTCAAATATTCAAAATCTCCCAGCAATTCTATAGCTTAACAATTGTAAAGTTTATTATGATTTTATTTTTAGCTCAGAACTGAGATTGCAGTTTTTCTGAATGATAAAGGCCTGTCAAAACATTATATCCAACAGAATGATTTTGGAAATTAGCTCTTGCTGTAGACATGGTAGTGCTATTTAATAAATTCAACCTAAAATCCTACGGCCAAACAATATTTGCATGTGAAACTTATACTCCACTTTTGACAACTTATTTTTGAATCACAGAATTTGGTAAGTGACTTTATAAGCTTCCCATTCTGTATACAGTTAGAACAAGAAACAAGATCTCCATCACCATACAAATTTTTAGTGGATATGTTTTGCAGTCTCAAAACTACATTTTCAGTAGAGTTTTTGGGACATTGATATAAGTACAAAGGAAATGTTCACATTTCAGAATCCATTCAATTGCATGGCTAGGCAGCATCCATTTAACTCTTTAAGGAAGTGATTAACTTGCAATGTAATGGCATGCGAACAAGGCCTTAAGAATCTAATAAAACGGTATGAGTGTCTTCTACATGATAAACATTATCAGTTAAAATCATAGGTGGAAAGATATTTTCACTGATGAGACAAAGTCTTATTGCAAATTAGCATTAATAGATTAACATTTGGAGTTGATTTTTATTGACAAGGAACATTAACTTTTAATCTTGATTCAAGAAAATATTTTCTCTGCTATTAAAAAAAAGAAGTACATTCTCATTAGCAGACTGGTATTACAAAAATTGTGCTCATTTTTATTATATTTTAATTTTTATCAATTGCTAATTTGTGAAAATTTATTTTCTCTCATTATATAAAAAATATACAATATTTTTTTGAGGCAGGGTCTCACTATATAGTCCAGGCTGGCCTTTACTTGCTATGTAGCCCAGTGGCCTGGAACTCAAGGCTACAGGTGTGTACCACGACACCCAGTTACAATCTCTTTTGCCTCTTGGCCACAAAGCCCAAAATATTTTTTTTGTTGCTTGTTTTTTTGAGAGAGAGTCTTGCTATGCAGTTCAGGCTGGCCATGTGCTCGCTTTGTAGCCCAGGCTGGTCTCGAACTTGCAACAATTCTCTAGCCTCAGCCTCCTGAATGCTAGGATTACAGGTGTGTGCCACCACGCCTGGACAGCCCAAAATATTTACTGTCACATCCTTTCAAAATAATTTGGTGTGGATCATAAGTATAAGTATGAAAAAACAAATAATGAAACTTGGAGAGATAATATAAATATAAAGGAATTTATTCACGACATTAGGGTATATAAAAATTTCTTTACCACAATACAAAACCACTAACTATAGTAGAAGATTGATAAATTTGACTACATTATAATTAAGATCTACCGTATATCAAAAGTATAGTGGAAAGCCAGGTGTGGTGGTGCACATTTGTAATTCCAGCACTTGGGAGGCTGAGGCAGGAGGACCATTGTGAGTTCGAGATCAACCTGGGTTACAAAGTGAGCTCAAGTCCAGCCCAAACTATATTGCAAGACCTTGTCTCAAAAAAGATGAAATAAATAAATAAACAAAAGTATAGTGGAGAGACAACAGTGGTACTTAGTATTTAGCCAACTCCGTGGCAATCAAAAGTTTCACAAACACCCTTCTCTTGATCTTTTTCAAGTTCAGTTTTAAAAAAATAGCGAGCACAGTCAAAATTTTCAGAAAAATTGTCTGTGTAGCAATCTTATCTTTTGTAGCTGTAAAAATTTATAATAAATTTATCACTCAATCTCAAATATAAAAGTTAAATTATCAAGTGAAAAATATCACTGAATAGTATTACTATCAAGCAATACTTTTACAAAAAGGAAATAGTATTAGAATGTATATGTTCAAACATTTTTACAAATTGTTTTTCATTCATATTGCATGAATCTCAGAATTGGTAAGACACCAGTTAGATTCAGAATTAAACCTGACTAAATTGAAAACATTATAAGGTAATCATCCATGTGGGTATCATTTAGAACCCCAGTTTCACTACAAAAAATCATTAGAATAGTAAATAAACCCGAACAAAATCAGTGCACTATTTTATGTAAGTAAATGCATTAGCTTTATTGTAGCTGGTGGGCCCGGGCAATTTAATGAAACTCCTAGAGGATAACACATTTCACAGTGAAATTTTTTTCTGTCTTTACTTTATCTGGTAAATATGGGAACGATTTGCAGTTTAAATGTGACCAATTTTGACCAATAAAAACTGAATACAAAATTTTCAAGTTAGCATTTACAAGCTCTGCAATAGAATCCATCAGACAAATGCTAATGATTCTATGATTTTCAGGTATAACTGCTAAATATAATCATCTCAGGGGTAGAGCATCATCGAAATTGCCTTTATTGAAACTAATCCTTCAAGCTAAAAAGAATTTTTTATTTTATATTAGTATATGTTTTGTATTCTTTGTGTGGAGTTGGTACACATACATAAGTCTTTTTTTCTTTTGCTTTCCCTTCCCGTTTCCTCTAATTCTTCTTTTTTTTTAATGTGGCCTTTTGAATCTGGCTTCTTCCATTTATTTTTTTAATTTTTATTTATTTATTTTTTTGATACCAGGGATTGAATTCACGACCTTGCACTTGCCAGGCAGGTACTTGCACTGCTGAGCTAAATCCCTGGCCTTTCCCCTAATTCTTGATCCCTTCCTATCGAGAAAGATCTGTCTCCCTGCTGCCAATTAGCTGCCTTTTATTTTGCTCTTAAAGAGAATTTTTTTTTGAGACAGGGTCTTGCTATGTAGTCCAGGCTGGCCTTGAACTCACTATGTATCGCAGACTGGCTGCAAACTCATGGTGATCCTCCTAAAATTTTTTTAAAAAATCTCAGATCATGGAATTTAAAAACCTATCCCTCTGTTTTTTCCTCATACCATATGTTAGTATTTAGTACCTAACCTTTAATTAAGTTTGTCATTCAATGAAGAGATTATTGTTTCTGAAGATTCCATAGAAAACTTTTTTTTGAATATTGGAAAACAGAAGACATAATACTCATAATTTTTATATTTTACTATGTGCCAATTATACAAAGAATTTGTGGGTATTAACAGGCACATTTTTATTTGGAAGAACAACTAGTAAAGTCATTTAGAGAGATGATCAAAGATGGCAGAACAGTAAGCAGCAGAGTAAACAGTCTCTCTGAGAGAAACAGTTCAGATGCTGGAATACAACACCATGGAGAGGACAAGAAGGAAGGAAGTGGGTCCCTTGGACCCAGGAAGAATCTAAAATATGAATTGAAGCCCACAAAGAGAATAAAAAAGAATTTAAACGAAGAAGAAAGTGGTGGCTAGCAGCGCCTTAGCCTGGAGCCAGACTCACCCTGCCAGAAGAGCTGCTGAGCCTGGAGATGTGCAGTCACAGTTGCAGTTGCAGTGGCAGTCGAGGTCTCTGTGGAGAAATGCGGGGGTGAAGGAGAGTGGCAGATGCGGAGATCTGCGCTGGCTGGGGGTGAGTGCTGGGGATTCCATCCCCACCATGGGAAAGAGTGATTGGCTGTGCTCCATCTTGGAGTCTGGTAGGTTACGTCCAGGGCCAAGACTGCTACCCAATTCTGCCGGCAGCTCTAGGCTGTGGACGGACCCACAAAAGCTGTTTGGACCCAGGTCTGCTCCGATGCACGTTTCAGACAACATTGTGTAGGTTCCTAACCAGCTTAGACCTGCGGGTCCTGGCCAGTTCCGCTCCCATGCAAACTCCAGAGGCTTGTGGGCTGGTGCCCAGCTCAGTGCAGAGGCACAGAAGCCTACCATCAGATGTCCTTAGCCAGCACTGGCCAGAAAAGCTGAACAGTCTTGCTTCAGAGAAGTTGTGGCCAATGCCAGGGTGCTTGGGACCACACTACTCAGGTGTGTGGAAGAAATCAGGAATATGCCAAGACGAAGAGGGAGAGGGCAATCTCTGGCATCCAACCCTAGCAATGCAAGTCCAGGAGAGGTAAACACAGAGGAAATTGAGACTTGCACACATGAAATGACTGAAGTAATGTCAACTGAAGTGAACAAACAACTTCATGAAGCTATAAGAGAAATTAGAACAGAAATTCTATCCCAAATAAAAGAAGAAATGAAAAACATAATAAAAAGAAATACTAAGCATCTCTAAAGAAGACACAGATAAAAAAATAAAGGAGCATAGGAAAATGAGGGAAACCATGAATGAACAATATAAAAGAGATTTCAAATGCATGAAACAGATTCAAAGAGATATCCAGGAAATTAAAATCTCCATTGAAAGCTGGCAAAACCACTTGAAAGAAACTGAAAATAGACTTTCAGACCTTGAAGACAGTTTGCAGCTTGTGATGGTGAAAGGAAAGATCTCTTAAAAATAACAAGGAATCAGGAAGTAACGATTCAACAGCTGTTCGATAACTCAAAGAAGTATAACTTAAGAATTAAAAATGTGAGTGACAAAGCAGGGGTCAAGACAAATGACATTGGGACCTTGTTTACAGAAATAATTTTGGAGAACTTCCCAAGCATAGAAAAAGAAAGTGACATTCAAATAAGTGAGGCATATAGAACTCCAGCTAGCCATAACCAAAACAAATCTACACCCAGACATGTAATAATCAACATCCCAGAAATTCAACACAAGAACAGAATATTAAAAGCTTTTCAAGAAAAGAAACAGATCACCTATAAAGGAAAACCCATCAGAATCACAGCAGACTTCTCAACACAAGCCATCAAGGCAAGAAGAGGCTGGAGTGAAGTATTGCAAGTCCTGAAAGACAACAGCCTCCAACCCAGACTGATGTACCCTGCAAAACTTTCTTTCAAAATTAATGGAAAAACAAGATACTTCCATGACAAAGACCAACTCAAGGAATTCATGACCGCCAAACCAACCCTACAAAGATTACTAAAGGACATTTTAGAGAGAGAGAAAAGAAGGACCACGGTCCCAGGAACAATGGCAGAGGGAGACCATCAAGTGGGGCCAGTCCATTGAATGGAGAGGAAAACTAGGGAGCCAATGGCAGGAAAATAGCATGGCAGAGACAATACAGTGTAAGAGGGTCTCAAGGCATCAATAGAAAGAAACAGAGGCATAGTGGATCAGGAGACAGGATCCATCAATATGCTCTATACAAAAACACATTTAGCTAAAAAGCAAATTCATAGTCTGAAAGTCAAAGGAGAGAAAACAATGCCCTAAGTGACAGGGAGACAGAAAAAAAAGTAGGGGTAGCCTGCCCATTAACTGCAGAATGGATAAGAAAGACATGGTATTTTATGTGGTGGAAACTTAGCTATAAAGGAAGATAACCTCAAGGCTCTTGTAGGTGGATGGAGGCAACTGGTAATAGTGCTCATGGATGAAATGGTTCAGTCACATGGGTTAATCTTGTGTTGTCTCCCTAGTATAACAAACTAAAGGAGTTAGTGGGATCCAAAATGCACAATATATATTGAGAAAGTCAAAGGGGAGGAATTATCTAAAAAGGAAAGGAAATGACCACCGTTAATCTATTATCATGATTTGAAACTCATATTGTCTTCATTGTTCTGATTAGTTTCATTTTGTTCTGATTTGTTTGATTTTATTATACTTGATGGCATGGACAGCTATTTTAAAAACAACAAAATATATAACTGCAGCCATCGAGGATGTCCAATTATCTTGTTTAGAAACCTTGTATTGCTTTCATTGTTTTGTTTTGAT
>RJWT010034218.1:0-13725 GCA_004365215.1 Cuniculus paca
AGATTGCTGGATTACTAACAGTGTCTTTTTTCTTTTGTTTTTCCTTTCTTTCCTTTTTCGTCCCGTTTTCAGTCCTCAGGAATGAACCTGGAGCCTTGCATATGCTAAGCACGCACCCTATCACTGAGCTACTTCCCCAGCCCACAATGACCATTATATTATGGCTCAATTTCTCTTTTTAAGTTTAAATTTTTACTTTTTATTTTAGACTTTTCTGGAGTTTCAATGAACATTTATCACAGTTATAATAAAAATATATTTAAATAAACATAAAAATAAGCATCAAGTTAAGTTTTACCAGTAAAGCCCCATAAGCCAACTTTGTGACTATATGCTAATCTTCGCTATGTCATGTGAGATTTATGTATCTTGTGGTAAGTTATAAGTTAAGCATTCTTTCCCTTTTTTCTTATTTCTCAGACATCTTAAATATAGTGACTGTTTGTCTTGGTAAGTCAACTTCATTGAATTAAGAAATGCCTAGCAAATTAGTAAAGCACACTTCTGAGTGTGGCTGGAGGGGTGTCATGAGACTGGGGCCTTTGGTACTATATATGGCCCCCTCACCTCCCAGTTGACACTGCTCCCCTGCTCTGCCTCCCAGTAGCCATAAACTAAGAAACTGTGCTCCACCACACTCTTCTGCCATGATTTTCCCACCTTGGAGCCTGTTAACCATGGACTGAATCCCCTGAACTGTAACTCAAATAAACCTCTTGTCCTTTAAATTGTGACTGTTAGATATTGAGTCTCAGTGTTAGGAAAGCTGACTGATACAAATATCTTCTCTATAAGTGAAAAGCGATGGACTAGACTTCTCTTTGAAGTTCTTTATATCTCTTGGGTTATCTAAACCATAGTTTTTCTTCCCAATAGTGACAAAGATTTTGGTTCAAAAATTTACTGTGTCCATGCTACCTGGAGAAAAATTTGGCCAAGTTATATCTTTTGCTGTACACAAGTATTATGATATTTCTGAGAATTTAAGTTTACCTTGGAGGCTTTACTGTAATTGACTTCTGTGAATGAGCGCTGAGGCAAGGAAGACTACAGTCTAGAGAAGACAGTCACATGGAAAATACATAGAGTCTGGTGGTCTCTTCTGGTGACTTATTCTTGCCTTCCTTTTCTCAGTTTTGATAGCTCTTGAGTATTTATTGTGAGCCAACCACTGAGTTAGGTGTTGAATGACAACTAATGAGCAGATCAGACAAGGCCTTGCTTCATGAATCTTCTGGTTAATACCATTATCTTGAACTTGTCTTGGATGTAATATAATTAAAGCATAACTTTTTTTTTTCCCAGATACTTGTTGTTTAAGAATAATTTAATCTCATAATGTTTCTTTTCACACTTAAAACCCTATAGTCATTTTACATGGTGGACACATTCAGTTCAGGAGTTAGATTTGTCACTGGAAAATAGCAATCAAATTTCCGACTATCATTTAATGTCAAAACTCCCTCCCCAAGTGGGACTGACTTTGCACTAGAAGATTCCAGTGGAAAGTGGTGGAGGGTGAAGTTGGTTTCTTATTTGTTTGTCCTGCCTCATCCATTCTCTGGCTTACTGGTTTCTAACCCCTGCAGGGTTGGAGCAATGACAGGGTTAAGACAGAATGAAAGACAGTGGCATGGTCTAGGTCTTTCTGGATCATAGTGGGCTTCCTTTTTGCTCTCTGGAGCTGGTAGAAGCTTTCAGCTGTCCTTTTCTCTAGTGGAAAATGATTCTCATAGGCTGCCAACAGGGTCACTTCTCAGCAGTCCTTCTGAGTTAGGTAGATGCAGCCTGTTCTGAGTTGACTTTGCAGTTTCTTCTACAGATATTTATTTATAGCTTTGTATCTGGACTCTCCTGCCCTGTAGGCTGTGCTAGTGGACAGAGCCGAAATGACTTTGTATCTGCTCTACCATCTGACATGTCTCTCCTTCAGGGAAGCACTGATTCATCCCTATCCCCTCGACAAATCAGATAGTGCTTTGCTCGTCTTCTGACTGCCACCTGTGTATCACTTGGCTCTGACTGCTTGAATTTTCCGAGTAAGTATCAAACCATGAAAGATGGTCACAGATCAAGTGCACTAAGTAGTTTTGGGGACCCCCTCCACTCCACTTGCGACATCTTCCACCTTTCCCAAGTTTGTAAGTAAAAGGATCAAAGTAGAACTTTTATTATTCACATCTCAACAAAGCCTTCTCACAGGGTCCTCTCACCTGCATTCTGTATCTTTAATATTTTAAAGTCTGTGAGTATGGAGAATGGAGAAGAGCTTCTTGGAAATATCCTTTGAAAATTTGCATGCAGCAATTAAGCAACTCACAACACATCCTTCATCTTTTGGAGATTGTTGTTTAATACAAGCTTAAATTTTAACACCTAGCAGTTTGGCTAGATGGCTAGACATTTTAGAAAAGGATACATAGTGAATACATAATTACAGAAATATTCTAAAGAAAAAGTTCTAAAACTGAGTTTAAAAACTAACAGCTTTAATGAGGTCAAATTTAAATACATAAAATTGATCTTTTCAAATGTATATATTCCAGTGTTCCCAGTATATTCTCAGAATTTTCAACCATCATTACAATGTAATTTCAGAACTGTCTAATGTTCCTCAAAGGAAAATCTGTATCTCTTCTTCCGTCTTCTATCCTCTGGTAGCCACTGTCACTTTCTGTCTCCAAGAATCTCTAATTATATAAAAAAAGAATCATACAACATATTACCTCTGTCATATGGCTTCTTTTACTTAGTACAGTGCTCTTCAAGTTTAGCCATATTATATTTTCCATTAGTATTTTATACCTTTTTGTTGCCAAATAATATTCCATTGTGTAGATTTATGACATTTTGTTTATACGCTTGATGGGTATTTGGGTTGTTACTACTTTGCAGCTATTATGAATAATATAGCTATGAATATTTGAGTACAAATTTTGGAGATGGGGTGAATTTGCTGGGATATGTAGAAACCACGTATTTAACATGTGAGGACTTATTAAAATGGCTGCACCATTTGCATTCTGGTCAGCAATGTCTGAGGTTCCAGTTTCTTCACATCCTCACCAACACTTGTCATTATCTGTTTTTTTATTTTAGTCCTAGTGGTTGGGATGTGGTATCTTGTGATTTTGACTTGCATTTCCCTAAAGACTAATGATGCTCAGAATCATCCATGCTTTCTGGCAATTTGTATATGTTCTTTGGAGACTGGTATATTCATGTAATTTTCTCTTTTCATTAACTGGATTTTTTGAGAGGTTTATTGTTAGGTAAATGTTTTTATGGATTCAATTCCCTTATCAGAGAGGTTGTTTGCATATTTCCTTTCCATCTGTTCATCTGGTGTCCTTAAAATAGGGTACCATCTAACGTTGTTGAAGTCCAATCTAGGTTTTCTATTGTTGCTTTTGCTTTTTGTGTTATATCTAGGAACCATTGCCTGGACATTACTGTGTTTTCTTTTAAGAGTTCTATGGTTCATTTCTTATGTTTAGGTCTAGGATCTATTTTAAATTAGTCTCTATGTATAATGTAGGTGTCTTTTTTCTTTCTCATTCAGATACCCAGTTATCCCAGCAATTATTTGTTAGAAAGGAAATTGTCAAGACTTAGCAGTAGTAATTTTGTTGTTTAAGTGATATCTATGCTTACAAATAAAGAAATCTAGTGATAGAAGCATTGTATCTGGAGAGTTCAGGTATAAATATAATTTATCTATGACTTTTTAGGAGTGTTCTTGATCTAGGTTTGAACTATGTAAGAAGCACTCTTCTTTATCCAATTTTTTTAAAATATAGTTTTAGCAATAATATATCCAAGGTGCTTGCCTTTGCATCAAAATTCATTTCTACTTTTCTTAAAGACTCAAGTAGTTCTCTCTATGATGACAAAATAATCTTATGGAACAAATATGAGTTTTTACCTGTAAAAATCATGAAAGCAAAAATTATACTGAGGATCTTTTTAATGCAAATTATTTTTTTATTTGTACCAGAAATCAAACTCAGGAGCTTGCGCTTACCAGGCAGGCGCTCTGCTGCTGAGCTAAATCCCCCACACTGAGGGTCTTTTTAAATAAAACAGCTTCAGACTTTTACAAAAGCTTTTCTGGTAAATAGCTAATAAATACACTATTCTAATAGGGTCATTTTTTAAAAAAATTATGTGACATCAATAAAATTGAAAAGATTTTGTTGAGCATATAGGAAAAACATAAATGCACAAAGTGTCAGAAAATCTCTACTTCAGCAACCTATTTTCAGAATAATTTATGTCTTCACTGATCTTTAAATGTAAATAATTACCATATTATGTGTCAGTCTAGGGGAATATTCTGAACATGTCTGAATTGTGTGTGATAAAGAATTGAACTTCATCATAAATTCATAGAGATTGCATTAGATCTACTTTTAAGAAAAACCTATTCATGCATATTTTAAATTTTCAAAATTAAAAGTTGATTTTCTTTTCTGCTTTATTTCCTTGACTTTTAATTAGAGCTCAGGAGGTAGGGAGAGGAGAGACAGAATTACTTGTCCCAGTTAGTTCTTTAGATATCATCTGTCATCATTAGAAAATTAGTAAGACTTTACCTTCCCTTTTTCTACCCAGATATACATGGGGATGTTACAGTACAAAATAACCATTATTTACAGAATAGGTACAAAGGGTCAGAATACTGTTCAAGATATTGAAGTTTCAAATACGTGATGAGACAAAGGGCTAAGATGGTTCTGAAAAGCTAGAAGTAAATGTGGTCAATGCAGGTTCAGCCTGCTTTTTCTGGGAGCCAAAGTCTTAAGACCTTTGATAGCTAGATACATTAATGAACAAGAAATCTTCCTATATTCTCAGCACTTCAGGAATAAATTATTGTGTACAGTAAGATAAGACTGAACAAGACTGACCTCTTAATACTAAGATCAATGTGAAAGGGAAACAGATCCCATTAATCTTTAACATGCCAATGACCAGAAGTAAATGAAATTCCATGGCTCAATGATTGGCATTAGGGAAGAAATAGAGCTACGGTGAGACCCACAGTGACAAAATATCAGTCACTGAAGGAAAGAAAGGACTCATGTCTCAGATATGTAAGTTTATCAATGCTTCCACCTGTGATCTAATTACAGAAATAGTAATGACCTTAAAGAAGTGTTACACAACAGAAATAATGAACTGGAGAAGGGACCGTAAGTGGACACAGATTCAAAAGAAATCTATGTTGTGAACTTGAGGAAAACAATGTGACTGTGGTAACTGAGGAGTGAAGGAAACCACAGTGTAGAACAGCGATGGTGAACGTTTCAGAGAGCGAGTGCCAAAGGAAAATTAACTTATTTGTCGCAAAATGCCAGTACTGCAATTAAGCCTGAATATTTAAGTTTTAGTTTAGGAAAAAAACAGCTCTACACTAACATTTTTTGTTTTAAAATGAAAACACCATAACATGCGTTCCATAGGTTCTCTCCTACTGGTCTAGAACATCCTGCAGGCGACCTCAGTCAAGGCTGCATCAGAGCTATCCACAAAGTCCCAGAGATGGTGCATACTTAAAGAAGAGGTCTCAAAATGAGTGTAATGGTGCATGCCTGTAATCCCAGCACACTGGGAGGCTGAAGCAGGAGGATCCCAAGTTCAAGCCTAGACTGGAAAACAGAAAATTAGTATGAACCTGTTTTGAAATTATAAATTAATTGATTTTAAAAATGACTAGGGATGTAGATCAATGTGAAGGCTCTGGGTTTAGTCTTAGTACCACAAAAAGAAATAAAAATAAAAACGTCTCCCAGTATAACAACTAGCTTTCATCTCGATTTACAGCAAAGCCTGTTAATCAACAAGTTCAGTAATTCAAGTAGAGTACCTAAGCTTTTGTGTTGCTCCACTCTCATTTGCAAACAAGCAAAAAAAGAATCACTGATATTTGGGAGAAGCCAGCAATACAAGGGATTCCAAATGGGAAAATTCATCAAGAGAAGCAGGAAAAGTTCTAGGAAGAAAAAAGAATTAAAACCTTAACTCACTAGCTTCGGAGATGTCTATGAACATAAAATAAAATCAGCGTATAATGAAAAGTGAACATTAAATTTCAATTCAAGATGTCAGACTTATCACATGCATTTATCTCTCTCCTGGTTGCACCGAAACAATAGTAAGAGTAGAAAAATAAAGGGCTGGGGATTTAGCTCAGCAGCTCAAGCACCTGCCTAGCAAACACAAGGTTGTGAGTTTGATCTACAGTACCAAAAAAAAAAAAGGCAGAAAAAAATAATAAATCCATGTAGGTAAGTGTGAAATGTCCACTAGAAAATGTAAAATTTCAATAAGTTTGTATGGTTTAGGAGAGAAACACAGAGAACACTGGGGAATATTGAAACTGGTTGGCTCACAAGCTAGAGAAATTTGACTTACAATGTGACTATAATGAGATCTCGGTGAATTTTAATATCTTACTGTAGAATTCCATCAGGCAGGCTAATGGGAGACATAGAAAGGCTATAAGTCTATGAGAGAACTTGGCTATGTTGGTAGAGAAGAGCTGCTTCTTTCAAATTTTAACAAAAAGAATAGAGGTTGAGTAATACAAGATGAGATAAGATTTTGGACTGAGTCGAGTGGGCAACAGTTACATTGGGAAATGGAGAAGAGGGTAAAGCTTTCAAACAGAGGGAAATGTATAAAGAAACTGACATAAGACGAGAAATTCTCACTTATTAGCAGTGAGATTTCAATGCACTGAAGGCTGCAATATATTTTAATGTAGGAAATTTTACAGTGATTTTCTCTAATCATGCTCAGCCTACAATCAAGAGGCCTGGGAATGCTTGCGTAGATCAACTTTGAGGATTGCTCATGGAGGATGGACAGGGAATAGTAACATAAATGTCACTGGAGGGCAATTGGATTGGGAGAACACGTAGGAGAGAGAAAAACAAGAAAAAGCTTAGTGGAAGTAAGATTATCAAGAGGCTGAGGAAACAGTTGGCTGGGCCGCGCCTCCTGCAGACCTGTGACCATGCGGCTGCTGCATTTGGCGGTGGGAAGCACCTCCCGCAAGACCTGCATATTAATGCTAGCCTGAAAAAAGAAAGTAATATTTTCCTTCTGAGCCATGGCGTATCAGTTATACAGAAATACCACTTTGAGAAACAGTCTTCAGGAAAGCCTCGATGAGCTCATACAGTCTCAGCAGATCACCCCCAAACTTGCCCTCCAAGTTCTACTTCGGTTTGATAAGGCTATAAATTCAGCATTGCCTCAGAGGGTCAGGAACGGAGTCAATTTCAGAGGTTCTCTAAATACTTACAGATTCTGCAATAATGTGTGGACTTTTGTATTGAACGATGTCGAATTCAGAGAGGTGACAGAACTTATTAAGGTGGATAAAGTGAAAATTGTAGCATGCGGTGGTAAAAATACTGGCTCCAATACTACAGAATGAATAGAACACAAAGTGGCTTTTTTATGCCATCTGCAATTATTCATTGCTTTTTGAGGAGAAGCATAGAAGAGACTTTTTTAAAATTTATTCTAGCACTGCAAAAATGACTACACTATGCTATGCTATTGGAGAATTCTTGCAGAAAAATGCCTATAACTCTATCCTTTTACATTACCTTTACTATAAAGCATGAAAAAACATAACTTTTTAAAAATGACAGAACAAAGGTTGTAGCCCTCCTGAAAATATTCTTTAATAAACTCATTTTAAAACTCAAAAAAAAATGAGGTGAAAGATGTGGGGGCCATGACAGAAAATAAAATACAGAGTCCTAACTCACAGAGTTAGTGTATTTCATATGAATAAGAAAATCCAAAGTGTAGCTGAGATTATGAATGACACAGAGTATGTATCTGTATATCATATTCAGTATTTGTTGTAAAATTATTCTTTTTGTAAGTAATAGAAATTAAAAATCAGAAGTGTTATATTAAGAATGAATCAGATAATTAGGGTGAAAAATCACTTGTGTTCAGGTTCTCTGTAAGATGATAGCAAAATAAATATTTATAATAGGACCCATCAGAGTAAACTGTAGGTACTTTTGTCCTTCAAAAGTAAAGCTTCTAATAGTGGTACATATATGGCAGATCAGTTTTCAGAAAGTAATAAAGTATTTTTAAAAGAGATAAGACATATGTGCCCCACTAATAACTATTGATAAAGAAAAATGATTTCTATGTGATCAGTCAATAGAAGATATAAGGCTGAAAAGAACATACTGTACTTGGATAAATGGGCAATCCAAGGATAACATTTTATCCAGATACTTCTAAATTGTTGCATGGGCTAAAGACATTAAATGAATACTATTTTGACTGTTTCTTGCTGTATTATAAACTCCAAATTTTAATTACTTAAAATAAAAATTACCTCTCAGGTTCTACGGACTCATTGGGATCAGCTGTGCCATTTTTCTCCAGGACTGGAGTTGAAGGGTCGGGGTCTCTTTGCTGGCACTTGGTACTTTATGTAAGCTGGGACTTCAGTTGGAACTGTTGACCAATATTGTTGGGAGCCATTGAAGCTGGAAATTGAACACACGTGCAGGACTGTGGCAGGACCAGGACATGGCTGACCTGAGAACAAAGAGACGCCTCAAAGGACAAGATAAGGCCACAGCGGAGGACACCTGGCTCCACCCCAGTTAACAAGCTAGAGATTGTAGCTGCAGGCATTTCACTCCTGTAGTGAAAGTCTATCTAGAGATTTTCTCCTAAGATTCTTCTCCTAAATTAACATAATCTACTTGGAAAAGTCCTTGCACCACTCCCAAGATTCTGCTGTTTCCTGTGTTTTCCACTGTAATCCCTTCATTGTTTGAAAACTAAATAAATACAGGCCGCCCAGGCATTCCCTGTCTCAGTTCCCAGAGTCCCCAACTCTGTTGTTCTCATTTATTTAAGCCTTTGCCATACATTCCTTTGGGGAGATTGGGGATCTTGGCCAGGTCTCTGATACAATATGTGTCTCAAATCCTCTCTGTGTCCTTCCTATGTATCTTGACCTTCTTACAACACCATGGCTAGGATTGAATGCTGAGAATTCTAAGTAGAAGTAGAAAATCTCTTAAGACCCGGTTTTGAAAGTAATAGTGGCACTTTGATGCTATTTGTCAAAACAAGTCTTGAATCTGATCAGATTCAATTAAGAATGATGATGTTTGCAAATGTCTTGAAAAATAATGATGTTTGATCAGCGCTTGACTGTGTGAGCATTAGTTATGATATGTCAATTTAAATACATTAAGAAATATCTACATTAGGAAAGCACAGTTCTGGGAATACCTGTGGATGGCTGATACATTACCAAAGATGTGGGTAGCACCAAACAGCAGGCTTGCAGCCTGGATGGAGTGAAAAGTGAAAGAAACAAGCGTTCCTACTTTTGAAGAGCTACCATCTTCATTGTTACCTTTAGACATCATCTCCAAGTGTCCAGTTTCTTCAGTTTTTTAACACAGACTCATGATGACACTCAGGTGAGCTTCCAAACCTCCTGGACCTTGCGTCTTGCACCCCTCTTGTTCTGTGCCTTCCTTCTTCCTGGACTGAGCAGCCAGGGGAGAGCCACCTCTGGCTCTCCAGCACCCAGAGTCATCGTCAACTCTCCTGGCTTTGCATCTGTAAGCCTGACTAATAAACCCCTGTGCATAATTACACATGTATTTTCCCCTATTCCTTTACAGAACTCTGAATAATACAGACTGCTTATAAGATGGTGGCTCCATGACATTGTACTGCCTACTGACATAATCGCTGCGTTTGTTTTGTGTAAAGTACACTCTAGGATGTTTACATAATGATGAAATTGCCTACAATGCATTTCTCAAAATATATCCCTGTCATTAAGACACATGACTGTATATACTTATATTTTAAAATCAAAGTAATATATGTGTATAGCTTAAAAAAATAGTGCAGTAAGGTTTTGTATAAAAAGTAATGATTTTCTGCCTGGTCTCCACCCTCTACTCCACTGTGAAGGCAAACACTTATTTCTGTTTTTAAGTCTAATGCTTGTCTCTTTGAAGCCTAGGGTTTGAATTTATACTACTGGTAAATGGATAACTTAGTCTGTTACTATTTCACAGATACTCCTCCATCACAGAAAAATGATGTGTTATGACAGTGAGGACATCGGCGTGTTTGTGCATTTCCATCTCCTCGGGTCTCACAGAATTGACAAGGAAGGCCCAGATGAATTCCCCTTATGTGGTGGATTATTGAGCTTAAGGAGTGCACTGGTTTATAACAAGCAGTAAACGAGCCTGATTTTTGACCTGGGGAAGATATTCCTCCATTCTCTAAGGTTGCTCATTGCAAACAGAGCCTGAGATATGGTTCAGGTTTAGAGCTGTCAGGAATTGCCTTTTTGGCACACCCAGTAAGGTGGTTGTGAGCATAGGAGACCTAAGAGAGTGTGTCTGCTGTATCTCTAAACCAAGAGTCAAAAAGGTTTTTCTTCCAAAGATTAGACAGCAATTAGTTTAGGCTTTCGGGACACATACAGCCAGTGTCACATTTTTTTTGTTGTTCTGACTTTAAAAACATGAAGAACATTATATAAAGTGTTCTTAGTTCAAGCATGCAAAAATAGGTCATGGGTTAAATTTGGTCTGCAGGCCTTTGTTTGCTGATCCCTGCTGCTGTTAATGCATTTATGCTGATTTTTAATGATTTATCTATATTAGAATTTTCCATTGATTTTTGATTTGTTCTCAAGAAAAATGTAGCTCAATTTCACTTCACATTTGTTTTTAGTTTCTTTATTAATATTTAGCTTTAGTTTCCCTGTAAGTAAACTTCACAATGATAAATGATATAGTAATAGCTCTATTTCTATCAACTATGGGTAGTCCCTCTTTCTTTCTCCCTTTTCTTTCTTTCTTTCTTTCTTTCTTTCTTTCTTTCTTTCTTTCTTTCTTTCTTTCCTCTTTTTTTCTCTCATCCTTTCTTTTTTTGTCTTTTTGAAACAAGGTTTCACTATGCAGTCAGGCTGGCCTCAAACTCACTTTGTAGCCCAGGCTTACTTTTTAAGTTTTAGTGTCCTTGTCCCATTTGTCATTTCAGAGTCATCAGATTTTGCTTTTCTTACTTAAACTGGAGATTTCTGGCATAGTAGAAGAGACAAGCAGTGGTATGCTCCTTTTTAGCCATGTCAGGAAATCTAGAGTTTAAATCCTTAAAAACCTTTCATGTAAAATGAAAAAGTCAGCTGAATGAAAGAAATGTGAGACAAGAAAACAAACTATAAGGTTATATGTGGAAATATTAATTCATTAATTAATTGAATTAACAATGATTTAAATTTTACCTAGTGCATGGGCAGGACACATTATTTTGGGAGTAAAGTCCTAGCAAAGAACATTAATAAAGAAATATAACCCTTGACATAAAGATGAAGGTGGAGGCATCAGAAGTGATAAGGGACTTGAGGAGACACATTAAAAAAAACATGTAGATTTCTGAAATTTTGACCTCAACTTGATATGGAGAGTTGTCAGGCAAATGCTGCTGTTTGCGCACCTTTTTCTTTCTCAGTGTTAACTATAACCTTAGGAGTAGCTGGAATGATGTAAGTGCCCAAAGGTTCTACTAATGATGAGCTGATATAAGGTAATTAAGCTGACATGAAAACGATATAGAGTGAGTCCCATCATAACTACTATCATCAGAGGTTGAGCATTTTGTAAGGAAAGTAGATTGGAATAAATGAAGAAAAATGTCATCACATATTGTTAAGGATATTAGCTTTGAAAAACGAGAGAGAATGAAGGAGACTAGCAAAGGATAGTGATGGAACCAAAAACTATTTTACCAAAAAACAAACTACCAGAAGTTTGTGGTGTTTATAAGTTTAGGCACTAGTTCTAGCAGTATTTGGAGGATGAAATTTTAAAAATACCCTGAAAAAATATGTATGTCCTATTTATCATAAAGCTTGAACATTATGGGGAAAAATTTTCACCAATTGCTGCTTTATTAAAACAGATTTTGCTCATAGTTTCATTTTTATTTCTTTATTATAAAAAAATTATGATTATAAAAAGAAGAAAAAACCCCAGAATCTTCAAATAAGATAATAGGAAAGTAACAATTATTAACACATTGCATATTGTTATTGTCTTGGTTACTTTTTTTCGTTGTTGAGACAAAAAGTCCTAATTCCCAAAGTGAAGGAAGGAGAGGTTTATTTCTTACAGTTTTGGGGGTTTCAGTCTATACTCACCTGGCTCCAAGACAGGGTGGTGTGGCTGAGGGACAGCTGTTCATGGCAGCTGCAAGCAGCAAGAGCAAACAGTGCAAAAGAGAGAGGAACATGCCCCCATTCCGACCTTACATTGTATGTCGGCTCCACCTCTGGGTGGGTGCAGGACTCACACCACCAATCCCAGCACTAGACAGTGAATCAATCACAAAAGCTAGAGTCAGCTGATTCCATGACTACATGAGACTTGTGGGGGGTATCTAGATACAAACCATAACATTCCACCCCTGGCCCCCCAAAGACTCATGTACATCTCTTATACAAAAGACAGTTAGTCCATCTTCAAGAGTTGCCAGAGTCCTGACAGTTTGAGCACTGCTGAAAAGTCCAAGTCTCAGGTCTCCTCCAAGATCTAAGGCAAATTCTTAGCTGTAAGCCCCTGTACAAATGAAAACAAAGTTAAACACTTCCAACATGCAATGGCACAAGATAGACATTATCATTCCAAAAAGTACGAACAGGGGAATGCAAAGCATTGGAACCAAAGTAAGTCCAAAATCCAGCAGGGCAAATGTTAAGTCCTGTAGCTGTATGTCCAGCATCTGAAGCAATCTGTGGCAAATTGTGAGCCCCAACAGGCTTGTGTGGCTCCACCCCCACAGCACTTAGGGGTTTTAGTTCCCACAGCTTCTCTCTTAGGCCCACTCTGCTCAATCTTTCCAGCTTTCCTTAGGTGATCCACCCTCCTGGCTTTTTCAAACTTCTGGGGTCTCCATTTTGGCTTTACAGTCACAGTTTCACACACAGCCCTCTCAGGGGTGCACTGCCTGGCCTCCCAGGCCCTCTGAAATTGGGGTTTAAGCCTTCTAAACCTCAGAATGTGTGCATTCTCCATGCGCCTAAAACCAGTGCTATATGGATGCTGCCAAGGTCTGCTACCAGCTGGAGCAGTAGCCAGGTTTTCCTCTTTCTTGGCCATAGTGGTTGACTGCCTGGATTGCTGGGCACTCAGAATCTGATTGTGAGGAACAGATTTTCTATGTCACTGCCATTTTGGAACCTCGTGTGGCCTCCCCTGCCATTCTGGAATGTTGCATTCTGCAGCTTTCTCCCCCAGGTAAGGTCTTTTACTTTTGTATCTTTGAGGCTGCAAAAGGGTGGAGACCGCCTGCTTTTTGCACTGCCTTCAGGCCATCTTTTCTATTTCTCTATTTCTTCTCAGCAATCGAGGTCTTAGCTCTATCTTTACAGTCCACAGCTTTATGGGAGCTTCCTTTCTGGCCAAACTCACAACATTTTAAATCATGCTGGGCTCTTTGTTCTTGATTTCCAATATAAATCTGGCTAAAAGCCCCCAAAAATAGCCATACCACAGCCTCAACATTTGACTGCCTTGAAATTTCCTTTGCCAGATTAATCAGGCCACCACCCTTAATCTCACTTTTAGGCAAAGTCTCTGGACATGAGCAGAATGCAGACAAACTTTCTGCCAAGCCATCACACACATC
>RJWT010034219.1:0-13727 GCA_004365215.1 Cuniculus paca
CAATGAAGTAGCCCCTAAAAAGAGAAGTTAGCAGAAGACAGAAGACATGCCAATTTAGACTGCATAATCGTAAGAAATTTCCAGAATTGGAAAGGACAGGAGCCAAACTAGGAGAAGGTATACATTTTTAAAGTGGTTTTTATATCCTCTCCTTTGCCACAGCAGTAAATAGAAAGTCTATTCTCAGAGGAAAATTTTGTAAAAGAATCTCTAGACTAAGAGGCACCAGGCACCAGGCACCGAGGAGGAGAAAGGTGCATTACTGATCTGATGCCTGCTGATACCAGCCCTCCCTGGCTCCCGGAGCTCTGCAGTCAAACTCATGCCCACAGGAGGAGCCCTCGAAGTTTCTTCCCTGAGAAACTGACCAGTGCAAGGGATCCCTGCAGGTAAGGGAACTGGAGGGCTCTCCAATGGAGTCCTCTCATGGATAGACTAAACCTCACTCTTCCATACGATTAGTCAGCAAGAATCGGCAGACATTAGAAGTAGGCCTCCAATAGGAAGTAAAGAGACTAAAATAAACCAACAAACAGGTTGGGAGGAAGAACTTGGAAGAAACAGTGGTACCAAGGAACAGAAGAAAACAAACAAAAAAGTAATGTCATATGCTTACACGAGAGAACTCTTTCATGAAGTAAGTTAATGTGGTTCATGTTGGTTGTCAACCTGACTAGATGGAGAAACGCCTAGATAATCTTCTGCGTGTGTCTGTGAGACCATCCGTAGAGACAGTTGTCCTGTGAGTCACAGAAATACGTGCGGAGGATTTGCCGGGAAGGTGGGCAGCACTGTCCAGTAGGCTGGGGGCCCAGATGGGACAAAAAGCAGAAGGGGAAAGTTCACACGCACGTGTTCAATTCTTCTTGAGCTAGTATGTTTTTCGGACATCAGAATTGAGGTTCTTTAGTGTTTGAACATGAACGTTGACCAGTGACTCTTCAGGCAGCTTCTAAGCCCCCAGCTCTGGAATGGGGCACCATCCTTGGTTCCTGGGGCAGAGGCTTCCAGCCACTTGGGTGGAGCAGCTACTAGTTTTCCTGGCTCCCACCTGCAGATGGCCGCTGTGGGAGTGTCCAGCCCCTGATACTCTAAGCCAGTCTAATCAATCTTTTCTTATAATTACCTAGTCTATAATTAAAGAATATGTTCTGTTTTTTCTGAAGAACTCTAACACAAAAAGTCTATTAAAAACAAAACAAAACTAGAAAGCTCTCAAAAATTAGCTTCTTCTATTCACTATACAATTTTTTAAACCGGTTGGAGTTTAGGTCCAGATTGTTAGTATGATGTTGTTAACTTAGGCTTCTTATTTCAGGATCTTTTGGTTCACATTATTATTACACTTCTGAAAAAACGAATTTCTAAAATATATTTTGGGTTATCTATGAGCTTACTGGTTTCGATGTTTACAGATGTCTCATATATTCACTATATTCTTTCTTAGTTCTAAATTCTGAAGGATTTTAATGAATAGTATATTTTCTCAAACTTTTTTTTTTTGGTCAGAAATGCATTGGTGGAATATTTCCTAAGTATTGGCATATCTCAGGGGATATTTTTTCTGAGGTACACAAATGCTAGTTTGGCTACACAAAGTAATCCAGGTTCACAATCCTGGTGAATTTTGTTCCATTCTTGTTACACAATTAGTTTATCATGTAAGCTGCTTGACAACTCTGTTGTCCTCTTCTGTGTTTTTAGTTTAGAGATTTACAGAATTTTCCTCTTTACTTATAAAGTTAAAACATTATTAATGTTTGGCTATCCTGTTTGGCTTGGGAAGAAGATCTTTTCACCAGCAATCTCAAATTTTTCTTTAGCTCAAGTTAATTTTCTTTGATATATCTTTAAATACTATCTTCCATCTGCTCCAGTAAGAGTGGATGAAGAGAACAGACATATTTTGGACATACTAAATCTATTCTCTCAGTCACTTATCTTTTAAAATTCTTATTTATTTATATTTTTACTCCATGTTCTATGAAAACCCTTCAAGTTAGTTTCTATACCCTCCATTCAATGTTTAGCAGTGTTTAATTGGCATTTTTTGCCAATGTTTGGATCTTTTCAGCAATCAAATTTTGTGTTTCCTTTTTTTGTAGTCCTACTTTTTCTGCAAAATGTTCCCTCTCAACCGTCCTTGTGATTGCTAGTTGGGATGTATTTTAATGTTTTTCCTACTTTAAAAAATTAATTCTATTTTGAGTATTTTCCTTAAAACTTCACATTACTTTCCATATACAGAGTGTGCCAAAAAAAATTTATACACACTTCAGGAAAAAAAAAGTATGATTTTTTTTCCAACAGATCATGTTATCCTCATATGGGGGACCCTAGAGGATATCATGCATCACAGAGAACCCACCACACTGCCAGCCCTTAGAGAAGAAATTAAAAACGCATGTGCAGCAATCTGAATGATCAAGGTTACCCAAGCAGCAGTTCGCCGTGTCAATAAATGTCTCAAAGCTGATGGCCACCACCTTGAGCCCATCTTGTAATTGTAAAGGCCAAAGGTAACTTGTATTAACCTCAGATATCTCCACAGATTTAGTATTTATACATGTTTTTTCTTTTCCAGAAGCATGTATAGATTTTTGACATATCATTTCCCTTCAAATGTCTTAAGATTCATCATCTGTTCATATTTATAAAATAAAAATAAATCATTTTTACAAAAGTTTTTTACTAGCACTTTCTATACCCCACTCATTGCACTAAATAATGTAAATGTTAAGTCATGTAAAACCCCAAAATAAGCCTATGAGGCAAATGTTACTACTGTTCTTTCCAGGAGACACCCAGAGGCGACAAGACACAGCTAATTGCTTAAGCATTCTGCCCAACTGACTGAGATCTTTCAGTCCCTCCACCCCCCTGGCTCCTCCAGCCTCTGTCTTGGGACCATGGGCCACCACTGCAGCCAGAGCTGTAGGTGCCAGGAGAAAGAAGGAAAGTGCACATGAGCCAAGTTTTCCATTCTGCTTTCCCTTTTTTCTTTTTCTTCTGTGTTGGTTGTATGAACCTGAAGTTAGCTGGAGACCTGCTCAGGTAAGAGTTGGTTGGAGCCCTCTGCCCCAACTTTACTTAGCCTTGGTTCTTGGACACAGCTGCGGGTCTGGGGGAAGGCTAGGAAAGATATTGGAGTCTTTCATCACCCCTGGTTCCTCCCGCCAACCCTTACCACTGCTAGCCGTTCTAAGCAAGAGATTTGACAAGGGTCAGCCAGACACTCCCATCTTCCTTCCATGCTCTGACTCTACTAGGTGGCAGGCGTAAATTACTGATCAGTTTCTTTGCCATTATGATTGCATTGTTAAATATTGGTTTAGTGATGGGATCTTTCTGTGGTCCAAAAAAGAAATGTATTTCAAATCGATTCTTAATGGGATCAAGCTGCGTCATAGACACTATAACTAAAAGCTTAGTCAGGAAGTTACATAACCTAGGTTCAAATCCTGGCTTCACAAATTACCATGTGAACTTGAACAAGCTATCTTACAACTCTAAATAGTTACCTCTAATACCATGACAATAAATGAACTATTGGGAAAAAGAATGAAGTAAGGCAGTTAAAGATTTGACACAGTGTCTGACTTTCAGGAAATGCAATCAGTGTTGGTTATCACATTATTTCCAACCACAAAAGCTCTAGAGTCAGCAATACTACAGGAATATCTAAGACCACTACAGTGAGTCAGAATTGTTTGTGTTTTAGATTTTTGGGAAAATAAAGAGGTATGAATAGTAAAAAATATTAGAAGAATAATCATAATTATTTGCAAATCATGATATAAAAAGTCTAAACAACTCTGCTTATTATATGGGCATGCTTATACTTAAAAATTAGAAGAACATGCTTACAGATCTTTTGATCTTGTTTTTTACTTTTATTTTAAAATAACTTTAGACTTAAAAAAATGCTAGAACATAGAGCAGAGTTGCTTTTTCTGACAAGCATCCCTTTATGTTGACATCTGATTTTATATCACCATGATACATTTATTAAAACTGTATTTGAGTACAATACTATGATCTATGAGTGTATAAGCTTGCACATTTTACTGAAGTTTCCTTTTTTCCTTCTGTCCAGGATCCTCCACAGGATCTGTAATGATTCCATGATCTCTTTTTATCTGTGGCAATTCTTCAGTCTTTCCTTGCCTTCGATGACTATGACACTTTCAAAGAAATTTAGACATTTATTTTGCACCCTCACTTTGAATTTGTGTAATATGATCTACTGGTTAGACTGAGGTTGTATGTTTTACAAGCATACCCAGAAGGGACATGTCATTCTCAGAGCACAATGTTAAGAGGTATATTATGTTAATAATATTATTATTGGTGACTGATCACTTAATTAAGGCATTTGCTCCAAACTTACTTTTACCTCTTAATCAATATTCAGAAGGAGATACTTTAATAATATATAAATACTATATTTCTCCTCAAAGTTTCATCTAATTTCATCCTCCATCTATGGATGTCACCTGAAACAATTATTACCAGGATATTCCAGTGGTGATTTCTGATTTTCTTAGTTTCTTTTGTATTGATTAGTTTGGATTTTTAAGGGGGAAGAGCTGAGCCTACGTTTTCAAGACCCACTGACTTTCTGAGTTGGAGGAAACCGTAAAGTTATCTCAGACTTCAGAGTCTGGCATCTCAGAGCTTGTTAGAAATGCAGAATCTCAGGCCCTCCCTGAACCTCTGGAACAGAACCTGAATCTTGATAAGATCCCTGAGGGACTCATGTGCTTCAAATGTCATTTCGAGTTCATGTTTATTATTAAGAGAATGGACCAACTGAAGTCATCCTCCCCATTTCCAAAGCATTCTCCTTTTCTATATTGGTTGACCTCATCCCTAAGCATACAGGGTTTGAACTTGGACCTGAATTTAAATAATTAACGTTATTTACCTAGAAACTACTTGCCTTTGTGTCTGCAAATGTAAGTATGGGAAATACTGCAAGAATCACAGTGACAATGAGTGCTAACAGGTGCAGAGCATCCAGTGGAATGGCTGGGATGTGAGGGCAGGGAGAGGTGCAAGCAGATCCCTCTTCATTGAAGAACAGTGACCCTGCCACTGGGAGTGCTGTTGGCACCTGACTTCAGCAGCCAGCCTGTGTCTACAGAGTCAGTCTCAGTGACAGAGTGCTGCCTCAGCCCAGGGCACGCACATCCAAAGATAACTCACATCCAAAGACATGATGTCAAGACCCAGTCATCTGGCCTTAATGGTGCACTCCAGAGCACTGTGGGGACTCCTGACATCTGTGTGGCAGTTCCTTTTTTCCCTCAGCTCAGTCCCTTTTCTGTCCCTTTCTTCAACTCAAGGGCATTCTCTAAGCCAGCTCTATCTCAGAGTCCCTTTTGGATCCTGAATTGACTTGGAAGCTATTGTTATGAACACAACTGTTATGCTTTGGAGGGTAAACTTTACCCACTATCGCTACACAGCGATTGGCCCAAATACATGTTAAATGCCTGTTATGCAACTGGCCCATGCCCAGCAAGGGATATAGAGTTTAACAAAGCAGTACTTGCTAACTAGCCTGGCGAGGTTGTGCAGTTAGCCAAAACACCATTTTGCCAAGACCTCCACAGTCAGCATCCAACTCCCCTTTTCACCCAAACTCCTGATATCTACATCTTACACAGTTGGATTGAGGGCCATTCCTGGAGGACCTTAGTCAGAAGACAGGTTATCACCATTTGCTTTTTAACAATGAAAGCCATGTGACTGGATTTCAAACTAAAGAAATTCATTGTTTTCCTAAAAACTTTTTTCTCATCCTTGATGCAGAAAGTCTATAGACAGGTGTAAGCAATTTTTGGACCTCCAAGATATCGAGTAAGATGAGTATTACAGCTCTACTTTGAAAAGTACTTGTTGTTTGTTTCTCTATGCTTTCATTTCAGCTGTTTTGGAATCATAAAAGAAAGAAAAAACTACCTTGGGTTTGTATTGTAAAGGAATGTGCCCTGAAAGTCAACAAAAATATGTTTTTTCAAGCGAAGGGCAAAATTCACTCTATGTTCCTCTTTCACAAGGCTGAAACAGCACAAGCTCAATGCTCAGTTATTTACTCTGATGAAAGATCTTTTAGCCTGGAGTGCTGTTAAACACACACACACATGCGCGCGCGCACACACACACACACACACATCTTTGAGTGACTGAATCCGTATTACCATTAGAAAAATCAGAACAGGCACATTAAAATGTGTGCCGGGGCACTACCTATTATATTTTAGCTCTGGCTTTGAAAATCTAGTGCAGGTTTCCTTGGATGGAAGGCAATTTTAATGGTTTTTCACAAAAAAATATTTTGAAATACAAAATTTCCATTACCCACTTCTGGCAAGTTCCTCAAGGGATACACAATTGTATTCACACATAATGAAACCTTAAAATAGTCTTCAGAAGCAATAGATGCCCTTCCCCAATGTACTAAATAACTTAGCTCTTGCGTCCCCGTGTGAGGATCTTTACGATCTATTTCTGCCTCCTGTTTTCATCTCCACATGTCCGCCTCTCTGGACCATGTGCTACCCTCTCATAGGCGGCAGAAGCCATGGGCCATGAATTTCCCAGGTACTTACAGTGGGTTTTACCAGTGTCCAGCTACCTCTGGCTACTGACATATTTGGCTCACCTTACTCAGTTGTACATAATAGTAGTGGGCAACCCAAAGGAGCCTTGCCTATTAAACATTTTCTGTTTCAACTCTTCAAATCTTCTCTTTAAAAATATGACATCTTATCAGTCAACTTCCCCATCACAGAGACACACTATATGACACACACACAACTTAAAGGAGGAGAGGTTTAATTTCATTCATGGTTTCAGGAGCATCAGTCCATGGTTGGCTGGCTCCAAGGCAAGAACATCACAGAGGCATGATAAAGCAAAGCTACTCACTTTCATAGTAGCTGGGAAGCAGAATGAAGGAACAGTGCCAGAGAGAAAGAGGCCAAAGACCAGATATAGACCCAAGGTCATACCTCCATGACCCACCCAGACACATGCAGAAGTGTGCTTTACACACCAAGTCCCCCTGTGGTGGTTCCAAAGCCAATTAAATTGATTCAGTTACCTTACCTACCACACCTTCTATGGCTAAATTCTAAATTCTACTCCAGAATGATCACTGAGTCAGAGCTGTTACAATGGTGCTTTGGCACCTTATTAACACTATAATTGATATATATGATCCACTGTCCTTTTTTGTCGGTTGAGGAATATTCATTTTATTGTTTATTATTAATTCAAAATGTTAAGCATTGCCATGTAACCAAAAATGTTTTGATGATGGCATAAACACATGTAATCAAATGCTTTTCAACTAAAGGTGATTTTTCTCACCATGGAAGCCTGGCTCCCTGCTGAGTCTCTCAGTTAAACTTCTAAACTGCTCAAGTTGACACAATGTATCAATCATAGCAACATCTTTTAGCAACAAATTAGAGCAGATAGGTTTTTCAATGAAAGCAGTATATTCTCTAGAATTGTACAGCAGGAAGACACTCCTGCCTCCAGAATTTGTTAATTAAAATATAAGAAGCAAGGAAAGAACAAAACAATTCCAACTTTATCAGCGGTCCACTCTATCAACCGTATTAAGGGATCCAGAAGATTAAATTGAGTTCATACAACTTAACCTATAGTCCAATCAATCCATATCCAAGGTTGAAAGGTCAAGGAAAAAACACTTAAAAATATAAAATGAACCCTGTTGAGAGAACTATTAATTTATTTTGGAACAAATATAAAATATCTACTTTATACCATGCACCAAAAGTATAGCTCATATATTGGAATATTCAAATATTAAAAAAAAAGAAGGAAGAATTAAAATGACATATATACTAATTATTTATGCCTAAATGTATAGTCATCCATTTCATAATGACGTAAGCACTAAAAATCAAAATATGCTATCCAGTAATAATACTATAGCCAGACTCAATGAAATAAAAAACTTAAAATACTAACAGCAATTGGCTGGATTTTTTCTACATCTTTAGCTTTTATACCTTAGCTCTGAAGTATGGTAAAATTGGGTTTCCATGGTGAGCCTAAATTTAGCATGTAAGGGGCATTATTTGGATAGAGTAAGATTGTCATTATAAACGAATGAAATCGTCAACTTCAAAGACGCTTACGAAAGACATGAAATCTGGTAATTCATTAATCAATCCACAAAGAAATGACTGCAGTTTGAAGTTGTAACTCACACCAAACACCTCCGCTTCTCCTTCCTCAACCAAAATGAGGTGGATAAGCCATGAAGCCAGGCTCGTTAGCCATTTGGGCACCTCTAGTGCCTTTGTTTAGGTCAAATGTTCAACTCGAATGCCTCCTACGACGTTCTCCTCACCAAGTGTGGGTACCCCCCATTACTTCCCCAAGACTTTTCTTTGTGCTCCATCTTGCTCATGCCCGTGACAGCTGGGTATAAGCCAAGCCAAGACCCCTCATTTCTGAGCATAAGATACATCGAGCTAACAATTGGATGCTGAAATTTAAGTCCAAAGAAAAATCAAGGTTTAGGCATAGTGGAGCATCCAACAGCTGTGTTTGTCAATTTCCAGGGGTAAAGCAAAAGCTTGGAGGCCCCGTAAGATGCTGAGAGGTCATGCCAGGGGGCAAGGTGATGGGAGAGAATGGAGCACCAGCCTGGTGTCAGTCTGAGCTGACACCAGGAAGGTGAGATGGCTTCGTAAGGGGGATGAATGGAACCACAGCAAGGCAGGGTTGAGCTGCAGAAGAGGAGCTCATATCTGCCAGATCAGTCTCTGGTGCTCCCGTTCCATGTGCTGGGTGCTATGCAGGAATACACTTCTCAGGGTTTTCTAATTGGATGACAAATCTGCCGTAGAGAAACCCTGCAGCATGCTAAGGTTTACCCCTGAACTTTGTTTAAAAATGCTGATTTCAGCTGGGAATGTGTCTCAGTGGCAGAGTGCTCGCCTAGCAAGAGCAAGGCCTTGGGTTCAGTCTCCAGTAAAACATACACATACCCACACACGCACACACACACATGCACACACACACACACATGCACACACACATAAATAAAGGGAAAGACAGAAATAATTTTTAAAATGTTGATTTTAGGCGATAGGCACAGGGTTGTTTGTCCAAGTATCAGGGAGTAGAATTGAGGGCTCCATTCTGGGAGGCTAGAAATCTGCATATTTAATTAGCACCCCTTAAGTGATTTGGAGGCAGGGTACCTAGGTCAGATAGTAAGGAACAAAAGGAGCCATCTCATTCTACAATCAAACCCTTAAACTAGTCACTCTTAGTTTTTAGGTCCTCAGAAAATTTTCTCCATCACGGCGAATATGAAATACAAAAAAATAAGTAAGTACAGGCTTCAGCCAAATGTAGAAAGTTGGGGTTTTGGGAAGGATAAGACATTGAGGTCAACCGCCAATTGTCAGAGTAAGATAGGAGCAGAGGAAAGCATGCTACAGTATGATATAAGGAATCTGGGTGCCTTGGCAGTCAGGAAACCCCAACTGTGAGGAAAGATTCCTATTTCTTTGGCTCATTTCAAACTAAGAAATTAGTTTCCTAAAATCCAAATATCTCACTAACTATGATATTAAAACCCAAGAGAAATGTCAATGCTGTTGGCTGTACTCCAAGAATGACAGTCTAAAGGAAACGGGCTCTCACAGGTGGGCTTAGCCCCGGGTACAAGGGTTCTGTGAGGTAGACAGGTAGACTCATTGGTGGGCCAAGGGCACCTGCGAAGGGGGTTTCCTGGTAAGTCACCCAAATAGAGAATTTCCTGATGACTCCATTCACTGAGTTCCAGCAGAGAATGGCACAACTAGAGGGTACACGCTTCCAATCAGGGAGAGAAGAATGTCTGTTACTTCACAGGGCTGGTCGACCAAAAGAGAGGTGCTCTGGACCAAATGTTTGTGGGGTCTGTGTCCCCTTAAAATTCACAGGTTAAAGTCCAGGAAGAGGACATGGGCATCTAAGGAAGAAAGTAAGGGTAAATGAGGTCATAGAGTGGGGCTCTAAACTGATAGGATTAGTGTCCTTATAAAAAAGAAACTTCAGGCTGGGCTTCTGGTGTACTTTGGAAGTCTGAGACAGGAAGATCTCAAATTTGAGTCCTGCTTGGACAAATTAGTGAGCTTGTTTCACTGTAAAAAATAAAATAGAAAGAGCTGAGGGTGTAGTTCAGTGTAAAGGCCATGCTCAATCCTCAGTACTGGAGAGAAAGGAGACAGAGAGACAGACAGATGGACAGGTGGACAGATGGAAAAAGTTTTCAGATAACTTAGAAGTTCACATGAGCATTACAAGTAACTTTTATTGAACACTTAGGCACTGGGTTAAGAACTTTATATGCATTTCCTCATTGAGATTCATAACAACTCATCACAAAGTCCATTTTATGGGTCAGAAAACTGAGGTTTAGAGAGACATTGAACAATTTAAGACACCCAGGAAAGAACTGGTAGGAAAATAAGTCAAACTCATTGGATCTGCCCCAAAGTCTGCTCTCTCAGGAGACATGTTGTACTTCTTTTTCCAGAGATGAAAACTCTTGATATTAATAACAAAATGAAGCACTTAAAAATGCAACCAAACTCAAAATAAGAAAATAAATTTTAAAATTAGGAAGGAAACTAACAATACTATAAAGTTGTGTTATATTTTTGAAGAAAAGAAAATATAAAAATTGAGCAAAAAGCCAAGCACAGTGGCACATGCCTGTTATCCCAGTAGTCTGGGAGGGTGAGGCAGGAGGGTTCCAAGTTTCAGCTTAGCCTGAGCAACCTCGTTACATAACAAGGCCGTGTCTCAAAATGAAAAATGAAAAAGGCTGGGGCTGTAGCTCGACAATGCTAAAACACTACATGCGATGAGACAATGTGACATGAATGAAACTGGAAAGTGGGATCTCTAAAGAACAAGCAGGCCCGGCAGCACAATTTCCCAGTAACACACAGGGCGAGCCCACACCCCAATTATCCCATTTTGTGGCCAAACTCTGGGGCAAACTCCACTTTCACCCTGATTACAGGACTTGCATGCAACAGGTCAGGTGGAGTCATGGTGATTTGCATTGAACGCCATCTTAAAAGATTTTTTTGGCCGAGGTCAGTGCCCGGGGTCAGTGCCAGGGGTCAAATCCACGGCCTTGAACTTGCTAGGTGAGCTTCTATCATTGACCTACACTACCAGCCCTTTTCAAATTTTTTATCTTGAGTCAAGCTCTCACTTAGCTGCCCAGGCTGACTTCAAATTTGTGATTGATCCTCCAGTCTCAGTCTCCTGAGTAGCTGGGGAAACGAATTCTTTGAGGCAAACCAAGTTCATGCCCAATGCATCTGGGACTGCTATGGTCACCGCTCTGGGAGCCTCTCCCTGCACACCTCCTGGGGGCGCTGCTTGCCCTCGAGCTGCTCACGGTGGGTCCCTGGCAACACTGCAAGGCTGCTCGAGGCAGACGCGGCCCCACGGAGCTACATTCACAGCCACAACAAGCAACAGCTCTGAGAAGCTCGGCTCTGTTTGTTTTTCAAGACACTCCTTATTTTTCCTTCCTTGTTTTTTCCCCCTTAGTAAGTTCTATTTTCATACTAAGGCAATTTTATGGAAAGCACTTTGGAAAACTCCGTTTTAAAAATGTTGCTTGAGCCAGGCATAGCAGCGCACGCCTTTAATCCTGGGACTCTGGGAGATGGAAGCAGAAAGATCACAAGTTTGAGACAAGTATGGGCAACTGAGGGAAGACTCTGCCTCAAAATTTAAAAAAATCAAAAAAGGACTTGGGATGAATTCAGTGTGAAGGTCCTTGGTTCAATCCCCTGTATCTCAAAAAAAAAAAATGTTGCTTGAGATTTTAAATCACCTTCTCTAAGAGAGAGAGAGTTGCTTAAGTAAGGCAAAGACTACCGTCTTCATTGTCCAGTTTATTTAAAAATAAGTAGGAAGATGTTGATTCAATCTGGAAGGTGATGATTCAATCGGGAGACAAATCTACCACACACCAAGTCCACCTCTAGATGGAAAACTGAGGCCTTTCATAACAGCACCATGGGAGCTAGAAACGTGGAAGCAGGAGATGATAAATGAACTTCTCCACAGGGACCTTTGACTCCTGCCTCCCAGGGGAAAACCAGTCAGTGCCTCATGATTAATTTACTGGGAGCGCGAGAGCAGCCTGTGCTTCAGGACCCAATAGGAAAAAAAAGGGAACGGGAAAACAGAAACAAGATCAAAACAAAACCTCGTGTTTTCAATAGAGATAGTTAATCATCAGCACCAATTAAATCACTGGTCACCCAGCCTGGAAGCAACAACTTCACCCAGTATCCCAGGTGCCCCTGCAAAACTGCCTTACGCCAGCCAGGGCAGCGGCAATGTCAGCAACAGAGAAGAGCGTCTCCTTGCACAACCTCTCAGATTTGAGGGCTGTCATTCTGACTTTCGATGCTAGAGGAAAAAGCAGCTCTATTTATTGCATACGCATTAAAGAAACAGCACAGATGATACACTCCAATGAGAGTGAGGTACTTGAATCCTTGACATAATGTCCAACTGTGTATGTCTCTTATTTAGATGATAATGAGCTGGGCGTGGTGGCTCAAGCCTGTAATCTCAGCACTCGGGAGGCTGAGACAGGCGGATCGTTATGAGTTCGGGACCAGCCTGGGTTACAAAGTGAGCTCGAGGCCAGCCTGAATGGCATAGTAAGACCCTGTCTCAAAGACAGGGCTGGGGATCTAGCTCAGCGGTCTAAGTGCCTGCCCAGCAAGCGCAAGGTCATGAGTTCAATCCCTGGTGCCACAAAAAAAAAAAAAAGATGATAATGGTTAGCATCTTTAAGGAAAAAATTAATCAGGACATCTGCATGAATGAATGTGGAGTGTGCCTATGGCATCTGAAAGGTATGGTGCAGGTCTGTGAACCTGATACCACAGGGCACAGGGAGGAGAGGTGGTTCTTGGCTAAGAGTAGTAGGACTGAGTTCTGCTTAAAAGAAGACCAGCCTTCTGATGAGTGGGACAAGGGAAGAGACACGAAGTTGGAGAGGAACACAAATGCTGATTGGGCAATTCAGACTCTTGGTGATAAAAGCGTGCACCACAGGGACAACAGTGAGAATGTTAAGGATGGGGCAACCTCAGAATGTTTAGGTGACACTTGCGACTGTATGCTTAATTCCAATCTGCTGCCTTAGACATGGTCCAGCTGCGTAGTTAACTACAAGCTTTACGGGAGTGGAGATTCAGAACGCCATTACCAGGAGAAGTCGTAAGTTTGGTTTTGGATGCATTAAACTTGAGTTGTGTTATGGTATGGATCTAAAATGCTCCCTAAAAGTCTCATGTGTTCAGAGGTGGGGCTTTTGCAAGCTGACTAGATCATGGGGGCTCTAACTTCATCAATGGGTTAATCCATTGATGAGTTCATAACTGAATGGGGTATTAGGAAGTAGGTCCCAATAGGAAGAGGTGGGTCACTGGGTATAAGTCTCTCTCTGGCTCTTTTCCTTTCTTTCTGCTTCCTGGCTGCCAGGAGGTAAGCAGCTCCTCTCTGCCACACCCCTCCTCTATGTTTCTGCCTTGGAGTCAGCCAACCATGGACTGAACCTTCTAAAACTGTGAACCAACATAAGGCTTTTCTCCTTTAAATTGTACATGTCAGGAATTTTGAGCCAGCAATAGAAAGCT
>RJWT010034220.1:0-13720 GCA_004365215.1 Cuniculus paca
GAAACATAGTTACTGCATTTGAAAGTGATAAATGTAACATTTTCTTACTTTCATCCAAAGGTAACAGTGAGATCTTTTCTAAGTAATGAAAGTAGGGATGAGGCCAAGGTGAACACTAAAGATCATATTGATAGTAACTGTATTTACATTTATCTCTGATGGGGAAAAAAAAAAAACTCTTCTAACTCCTGTTTTTATCACTTGTGTTTTTTTGCAGCACCAGGGATCAAACTCATGACCTCACACTTGCCAGGCAGACGCTTAGGCCACTGAGCTAAATCCCTGGCCTAACACTTGTTTCTTAAAACCTAAAAAAGTTTCTAAATTCTGTTGAAAGATAAGTACATGTGCACTATTCTGATAACATTCTATTCCTTCTCTTGCCTTGTGGACATTTATGACGTGAGCTAGTTCTGTTACAATCACTACAGTGAAAATTATCCGCAGTGTGATAAGTGATTTTACTTAGACATGATGTCTGGTTCCCACTGCTACACACACACACACACACACACTGATGTCCCTAGGAGAGAGACCAATTCCTTCTACTTGTCTTTTTTTTTATGATGATGAAAGACATCAATAGTGACTTTTTAAAATTACTTGCTTCTAAGCTAAGAAACTGAAAAGCTGTGAATCGTCAGCATTGCCAATCAAGGCAGAAAAATAAGTCCTATAATAAAATGAGAAAAAAAATATAAGCTGAAGCCAATTCCTTGGGAATAACAGGTAACAGAAACGATACACCCGCATACAGCAGTCTTAGTACTTCTCACCATGTTCCTCGATTCTCACAGGTAATTGTGGACTGGCACCTACAGGCATATAACACAAAGCATAAATGTAGAATTTCAAGGATAGGACTTTTTTATGTTAAAGTGGCAGGAAGTAAAAATAAAATTTTTTTGCAGGTTACACCAAATTAAAGATATAAAGAAATGGAAACTCTAGGATTCTGTCAAAGAAAAAAGGGAAAATAGAAGAGTTGCTAAAATGAATCAGTAGAGAATTAAAAAATGAACAGATACAATCAATTTACCAGAAAGTTATTAAAAATACTGGTGAAAACAGTATTTGCTCATAGGAATCCAAAGCATCTTGGTTGAGACTCTTACGTTCCACCAAGGGAGAAAATTAACTGAGAGGCTTTGGGCCCTTAAATTAGCAGAAAAGATCACCATGGGATTCTTTTGACCATGGGCTGAAATCAGTGCTCAAGCACTAGTAGTTTTTAAGAGGCTAACCCTAACCCTTGCCAGGACAGTAAACCTGCAGTACACACAGTACACATCAAAACAGATCCTGCTTACCATCCTTGTGAAACTGGAAAGCGATTTAAATAAAGCTCTTTGTATGCCCTCCAAAGGAAATACACCACAAGGACTCCGAAAAAAAAGTAACATGTAAGGATATATAACACAAAATGTTACTAATGAGATGACCAAATACAAAATGGTCAAGCTAGTTTTTGTACAGTCACTTAGAAATGATTTATCTTTCATCTTTAAGCAAGATAAATTTTCAGTTAGTGACTAGTCTTGGGATCAAAACTTTAAGGCACATTTTCAGTATGATGTTACATACTGATGCCACGTTTAACAGTAGCAAAATTAATGTATGGATATATATTTAAAATCTAAGACTAGATAAAAATAAATTCTAGAATTATTTTTCCTTCATAGACATTCTAGCATTAGCTGAACTGATTCAAATTCTGTCTAATCCAAATAAAATTTAAATTTTAGAATGATGGAAAAAAATAGCCAAAATAACTACAAGCTGTAATTACTGGCCAAAGAAAGGAAACATAAGAATGGGACATGCACTGTTCTCATGATATGTCTAACAATATAACATTTAAATTAGGAAAGCGAGAAACGGAACTGATCTTGGGCAGAGTTGGGCAGATAGAAAAGTATGTGAAATAAACTTCAACAGAAAAGTACTAGCATGTGACTAACTATGAGGACACTAATGTGACTGTGGTCAACGAATAAAATCAGGCTAGAGATCTAAAGCTGGGTCTAATAGAACAAGATAGTAAGTCAGAGAAAAAAGTCTGAAAATTATCATATGTACAATGGAGAGTTACTGACAAGTGTTTTAAGCAGGGAGTGATGTGATCCAAATTACATCTTAAGGTCAACCTTAAGCTGTGTAGAAATGAATTATAGGAATGCCAGTGGGAGTCAGGAAGGGGAAAGGATGATGATACTTTGAAATAAATGGTAGCAGTAGATATGAGGATGAAGACATAAAGACGGACTGCAGATAGAATTTGGGGAGAGAACAAATATACTAAGAAATTGATGGAAAATACAGAAAAAAACTAAGGGATAAACCCTAGGCTTCTGCTAAGTAAATTTAAAATAGTATCTTGCCAAGTTATTCAAATGTTCAACTCCCAGAGCACCTAAAGGACCATTTAGAAAAAGAACTAAAATGTAGAATAAGAAGTTAAAATACCCTCCTAATTAAGGAAATAAGGAGGAAGGAAAGAAGGAAACCTCTGCCATTACCTGAGGCATGCCAATATTTCAATCTCGCATTACAATACCAGATAAGTTATTATATAACTTACCTATCTGCCCATCTCCATATTTATTTTCCATACAATAGACAAGTCATGTAAAATAAGCATGGCCTAAAAACTAAGACTCATGTTTGAATGAATATCTTCTACAACTGTGAAAAAAAATACCTACATGCATATTAATGCTTTCATTTTAGGTAAAAATTTTAAATACTTATATTGCAGCTCATAAACACACTGAGACTTGAGGAAATAAAAGAGGCTGCATGTGCAAATTGAACCTAGATAATCGGAGTGTGAAAATTTTGCATTGTCACTGTTGGATGTGATACTTTCTTGCAAGTGACATAATCTGTATCACTGGTAAGTTTTTTTGAGGTGGGAGAATTAAAAGTAGTGGAATAAGTAATGAAACAAACATGAGATTTGAGGAGTTCAAGAAATGGTTCTGACACTACATGTTAATACTTAGCCAAGTAAAGTATTACTCTACAGTTTTTCATCAATATAGTATATAGTCTGTAATACTAATCACTTGTTTCCCTTCTAGTTCTAAAATTTCCATAGTTTTGTATATTTCCCTATGTAAATAGGGGTCTTACTCCATATCAGATATAAAAGACAATAATATATTTTATTGGTTTGAACTAAGAATAACTCAATAAATCCTGAGTTCATAACAGGTATAATGTTAAGCATTTCAGAAAATAATGAGTTAGTTATAAAACAAAAGTGTCTAAAAACACAGCACAGCACAGAATGTTTCCTTGAGAAAATGGAAATATTGCAAATGTCTTTTAATTCTTTTCCAGAAAAATTAAATGTCTTTAATTCTCTAATGCCAAACTATTTTCCAACCAAATGTCTAGACATCCAGAGCAGGGAAGACTTAATAATGACATTACAGGTACTATTACTAAAATATTCACATACAATGAACAAAATTGGAGGAAACTCCATCAGCTAAAATATACATGTATTATACCTGAGGGGGCAGACAGAGGCAGAGAAGAGGGAGACAGGGAGAGGGAGAGAGACAGAAAAACTATAATCATGAATTTGGGAAGAGCTGAAGTACACATGAAAGTCTAAATTAAAATTTTCTAAATTAAGTTAAGACACTTAAATTTTAATGAATATTTAGAAATCTTTTTTCATGTGTACTTTTTAAAATCAAAGGAGATGAGAAAGTTAAACTTCTGGTCACTGAGGAAAGTGACTAAGGCATCAGCACTGGGTTAAACTTCCCTGAACTATGTTGCATAATGTACATGATTGTGTCATACATAGATCCATGGACCTTTCATTATTCTTTCACCAAGAGTCCAAGGCCACAAGCTCGGAAAGTCTGAGCTATACAGATACTTTCTTACGATTGCCCAACATTCTCAAAGTTTATGATTCTGTGAAGTTCAGTTCTTCTAAACAAGAACAAAACCGAATGCAAGAGTCATAAAGTGAAGATAAATCCAATCACCTCTGTCATCTGCTAAGTCATTCTCTAGTGAATCAGAGTTCTTCTGATTCCTGATAGTGTTCTCCACAACTCAAAGAGCCTTCACTCCCAAAGAACATGAGAAAAGACCGTGTTTGACAAATTGAGTACCTACACTGTCATCTGAGACTGTCTTCCATCTTAAGTATAACTGACTTTTTGATGTACTATTATTTGCCATTACACAAAGCTTGATTTTCATACGATTACCTTTGCTAAAGAAACAGAAATAGTTCCTAATTGTCTGTCACAGGAAGCTTCAACTTTGATGTCCATCTTTCAAGGTTAACATAATCTGAGCTCCTGCTATGTATTCAGAGAAATTCAACAATCTTAAGACCAAAACTTGACAAAGATATGAAAAGGCAAAATTAGAGACTATTACTCCTTAATAAAAATTCTATCATGCAAATATTACCAAATCTATCAGTGCATTAAAAAATGCCAAGAGCAAGTAAAGTTCATCCAAGAATAAGATGCAAGTTCAACAGAAAAATAGTAACTCATTTTATAAATTAAAAAGCAAAAATCATGATTCGAAGATATAAGATTGCATCAATAGACATTAAAAAGTATCTACTACTTCCAGCAACCATTTGGATTAGCTTCCTGTGGCTGCTGCAACCAACTGCCACAAACTTGGTGTTTTAAAACAAAAGAAAAATTTATTATCTCACAAAGTCCAAAGACAGTGTGATAGGGCCAAAAACAAGATGCCAACAGGGCTGTACTCCCTCTGAGAATCTGCTTCTTGCCTCTTCCCGCATCTAACTGTTACAAGTGACAGAATGTGACAGTATTATTTTCTATCATACCACCTTAGCAGTTAAAAATAAATTTAACCTTATTACATCAATACTCTGTATATACAACACTTAAAATATTCTGAGGTAGTTTCTTTAATACAAACAAAATTTCTCTGTATACTTAGATCTTTATAAAATGCTGACTATGTAAATAAAGTAACTTTCATTTTATTTTCTCATATTCCATAACACACAAGTTTGACATGCAGGAGCAGAATTAACCAGAATTTTAAAATGAAGATCCTATAAGGTCAAAATATTTTATGATATATTCATAAAGTATATTCTCCCAAGAAACTCAACCAAAGTAAAAACTACACTGAGGGTTACTTTTTAGGAAAAACAACATGAATTACCAAGAAAGAAGAGGCTCTATCTCGGTACAGAAAGTTACACAGAAAAATCCTCCAATATTTCAACAATCTCTAGCTGAGTAACTGGTGATTAGTAAGCAAAAATGGAGTACAGGAAATTTTCTTGACTTAGCTTTTTATATAGAAATATATGAAGTCACAGATGTCTAAAATGTTATGACAAAAGTCTGCTACATGTTACTTTAAGAAGAATAATCTCTGCTGAAAAAAGGGTTGCAAATATTTCACTGGGTGAATTTCTATGTTATATATTTTAAGGCTGGGCATGAGGCCATAAACCAACCACAGATAAACAGGAAAGTGAAAACACTAAAAAAAAAGAGGAATGGGAATCAAGGATTCACAGATTTAAACACAATTCAATTTAACAAATATTGAACACCTCTAACTGCCTGGTTTTAAAGGTTACTTAGAACACCTTGAACAAGCTACATGTTAATTTCCCCATTAAAATGGCAGTATTATTTATCTCATATAGTTCTATAAATTACCAATTGCCTTGTTTAAAACATTTAGGAGAGTTTGCAATTATATTTTCTAATTTTTCTCTTGCTCATTTTCAGTTCACCCTTTGTTTCCACTATGTTTGCTTCCCTTAAGCAACACAGAGGTCCAGAAAGCAACAACTAAATCTGTAAAGATAAAATTTGATTTTATCAAAATCTAGATCAAACAGAATGAAATATTCACAACACCCAACTTATTCAACCATCTTTTAGGCTGCCCTATATATCACACTGCTATTTTCTATATGATGAGCTCTTAATTTTATAGGATGAGGTGGTTATATATCTCCATAAAAGTAGGTGTTTTCAAAACATGAAAATTAAAAATTCAAGTCAAAATAATTTTAAAATATTCTGGTTCATAAAAAATACTAAGTGTAATATAAGAAAAAATCATTTTTTCCACTTCACCAATGAATTCAGGTATATAAATTATACAAAGCACCATTTACATTTTACCAATTACATTCACTAATAATGCATCTGCAATGAAATATGAATTCACAAAAAACAGTGTATTATGAAAAGGTTACAAATTTTTTGGGTTGTAAAATTAAAATAAGACTGGAACATTAATACCCATGGTTATCTACATAAGTATATGCTATATACCAAGGAAAAGTAGCAAGAGTTTACACAATATAAATGACCTCTGAAGCAGGGCGTGGTGGCAGCACTCCTGTAATCCCAGCACTTGGGAGGCAGAGGGAGGCTAAGGCAGGAGGATCGTTGCGAGTTGGAGACCAGCCTGGGCTATAGAGTGAGCTCAAGGCCAGCCCGAACTGCATAACGAGACCCTGTCTCAAAAGCAAACAAACAAACAACAAATAAATGACCTCTGAAGAGGTTATAAACCCACTGGTCTTTAAATTTCCAGATAAAAAGTACTCCTGAATGTCTCTCAGAAAAAATGGGTATGCATACATTTATACATACAAGATATAGCAATTTGAGGAGGTTCATAGATCTTCTGAAGACAGAAACTACACAAGATAAGGATATTTAATATTCAGTGACTTCACCATGACTTAAAAGGTCTATGCTAATTGGTAATTTTTTGGAAGTGCATGTCTAAATCACATTAACAGAAAAACAGACGTTAAGTAACAAGATACTCAGCTAGCAAGGGATTCTAGTATTTACACACTTACTCTGGCATGTGTGCACTCGTATTAGTGTAATAATTATTAAGGAGTGGTAATCGTTAATGCACTCAGAAGGTCTTTGAATGTTTCACAATAAAAACAGTAAAAATAGAGTAAAATGTTTTCATACCCAAAGGTTTCTTGATAAGCAATATAAAAATGATTTTCTCAAACAAAAAACAGGCCATTCAAACATGAAAAATCAACAAAAAATGAAGTATAATATCTTTACAGATAATCATTAGCATTTGTTAAATCCCTATTTTTAAAAAGTACTTCTTATAATGTGGATGATTTACAAAAATAAAAGATATAGACCCAGTCTTCCGAAAATACTTAAGTACAAGCTGAAAATAATGACCAAAAAACCAGTATGATAGAAATTTTATTATGTGTACCTAAAAACAATTATAAGTGTCATATATTTATAATAGTCTTTAAATGCTATAATCATTAAAATTCTAACATGGCCTTCCTGGTAGCCTTCAATGTCCGTAGTCTTATACACTGCTATCATATTGAAATAAACCACTAAAAATCCAGGCAGATTTCTTAAGACAAAAAAATGGCTGAGACCATAAAATATCGAATTCACTACTTTTACGAAAATGTCAGGGATAATTCATTAAAACAATGCATAGCTTATTCGTTTGCTTTGTTGTTAGAAGTTCTGTACATCCATCACTCTGGCCGACCATCTCAATGGACACCCTTTTGGATCTCTCTGTGCAACTCCCCACCACCTCTGCTGCTGTCACCATCGCCCCTACCAACACCCCCGATACAGTGCTCAGCACTTTCTGTCATTGGACCCCGTTTCTAACCTTTAGTCGCCTTGCAGGACCCACTCTGCCACACACACACAAAACACTGCAGCATCCCCCGCTGTTAGAACTTCATTTCTAATCTCCAGGTCCTTTGCAAAACCCACTCTGCAAAAACGCTCCAGCCTCCAGCAACTGGAGCTATCATCACTGGCTTAGATAAATGGATATGTCTTTCTAAGACTCAAAAGATAAAAGGGTACCTGGAGAGAGGATTTCTATTTCTATTTCTAAAATTGTACGAGGCAAAAATACAGTTTCTGCTTGCTTGCTTGCTTCTTTCTTTCTTTCTTTCTTTCTTTCTTTCTTTCTTTCTTTCTTTCTTTCTTTCTTTCATTGAGACAGGGTATGGTTATGTAGTTCAGGCTGACCTTGAACTCACTACTGTATATAGCCCAGGCTGGCATCAAACTCTCGGTTATCCTCCTGACTCAGCCTCCCAAGGGCTGTGATTACAGGTGTGTGTCACCATGCCTGGCTTCTGGCTTTTCAAATAGGAACTCCTGTCTTTTGTAATCAAACAATGGCTACATTGTTTCATTCTACAGTATTATTAACATTACTCTAAATTACATTATGGATCAAGTCAACTTTTGAGAGCTGAAATAGAAACTCAAAATATATTTGCCAGGTTATGCTTCAGAGGAAAAAAGTTAGAATTAAAATATTGGTGATATTTTACTGAGATTTGTGTGTATGTGACACTGTATTAAGTAATGTACTTATATTCTCAATTAACACAAAGAAGTACCTATCATCACTATTTTGGGGGGGTTCTTGATTTATTAATCCATATTTATATTACATAATGATTGTATTCATCACATGGTATTGGCCAATGCACATAACACATCTTAATTCTTTTTTATCCTTTTCTCCACTTTCTCCACTCTCCATCTCCTGACCCTATTGCCTCTCCTTTATTTTCTTTTTTTTCTTTTAAAGAAAATAGAACAAAACAAAACAAAATAAAGCAAAACAAAACAGACTTGAAGGTCTGTAACACTTTCACTCTTTTGTTTCATCTGGTTCTATATTACTTTGTTTTGTTTGAGTTTATTGTCTGTAAATGTATGAACAACCATTTCAAAGAAGGCAAGAGACACTAGGGTAGCCATTGTTAATCTCCTGCTGTTATGTTTCGAAAACCTGCATTGCTTGCAGTGTTGTGTTCTGAAATGCTATGTTATGTTTGACTCTATCATCACTATTTCACATGTAATAAGAAAACCAAGGTTCAGAAAGCACAGGGCTAGAATTCTAATGCTTTTCTATATGATCTAAGTCTGTACTTTTAGCTACCACATTTCCTTGTCTTATTTGTGTATAGTATTTCAAATTTTAAACATTCTTTATAATATAACTTTATTTCATCAACAGTGATCATTTCTCTGTATGTGTGTGCAATATAGTTACAAATAGACATGCATTAAATGAATTTGTTTTGCTCTTTGAATCCCATCTATTAAAACACTCCATATATTAGATAGCAATAGCAATTCTCCACATACAGTGATACCTTGGTTGTCAAAGGGCTCCAAGCTTGAACTTTTCCTACTTAAACATCAGTTCTAAAAAAATTCTACTTGGTGTCTGTAACTCTGCTAGACAGTTGAACCAAGAATCCAATTTGAAAGAGCCTATGTGGGCTGAGAGTGAGTCACGTGTTGTGTCTCACCTTAGAAAGAAAGTGCCAGTTTCGCCTAGACAACACACAGCGCTGTGTTAGCGCACTGAAACAATCGTCACTGTGCTTTTATGGTGCGTGCTTTATTTGCATAAAATATCATAACCATGGCTCCAAAGAAAGTTACTGATATCAGCAATAAAGCCAAGAGAAAAACTGTGAGAACTGAGATAGAGTTAAGCCTAGAGAAAAACTGTGAGAACTGTGATAGAGTTAAAGAAACCATTGTGACATTTGTGAAAGTCCTGGAAAAATGAATGTGTAAGTATAATTCTGGGGCCTCGGAACCAATTATTTGGTTTTTTCATTATTTTTATGGGATAAATAGATCTCTTGAACTTCTTGGTGTTCAAACAAAAATCTGGAGTGAATTAAGTTCAACAACCAAGGTATCACTGTACTGGATAACAGTCATTTACATATGTGATATCAGGAACATACATTTGAACTTTATATAAATAAAATCATACATCTTCTTTTAATTCTAGTTTCATTTAAAGTTATATATAATATATATACAAAAAACCATACTGTTAAATATATTCTTATATATGTGTGTTTGTTCAACCACATTGTTAAATGCAACTACTGCTACATTTTATATTCTTTAACGTATAGGACTTCATTATATAACAATACTGTAATATTTATCTAATTTTACTGCTGATAAGAACTTCGGTGTTTTCTGTTTAGAATCTCATGAATAATACTGCCATTAACAGTACTGGCTATGTGTTTTGGTGAACATGCATTTCCATCTCAGTTGGTTGTACATACATCTAGAAGTAAAATCATGGGTTATGGGGTGTATGCATGGTCCATTTTAGTATACAATGCCAAACAGTCTTCCAAAGCATACTATGAAAGCCTAACTTTTCCACTGTCATTCATTCATTCATTCATTCATTCACTTCCCAATTTAAAAAACATTTTAAACAAAACTATGTTAAGATATGATGCTTGACTCAAACTGGTGAAAAACTAACCAAGTACCTGTCTCTCTCTATGGCACTCGTTTCTGTCTAAACTCATTGAATTGTATACCTAGGGTATGGCAGGTACTGTTCTGCATTTGGAGTCTGTCAGACAAGCAAGAAAGGCAAAATCCTCATCCTCATGAAGCTTACATTCCAACGAGGAGACAAACAAAACATAGATTAACATGTTCTCACCAGTTTGAACCATTGGTGGTACATGCCTGACGGTCTCGATTGTAGCACTGGATGAGACTGTCCCAGGCCACTTGATAAGAAAGTCATGCATGTACCACTGGTGGTTGAGAGTCACCCAAGAGCAAGACATTTGAATTATGGCCCTGTTGTGAACGCGTCAAAAAATAGATACAATAATGAAACGTAGAAAGTGGTATAAAAAAAAAGGGGAGGAAAATGTGAAAGTTCAAAACAGGATCCCACTTAGATAAAATACACAAAGAAATCATCAGTGATAAGTAAAATCTGGTTTTGAAGTAAAGGGATGGTGACAAAAGCAGTAAGAAGTAACTGCATTTAGCACAGATCATGAAGGTAGAGGTAACAGAATTTGTTGGTGGATTGATGAAGGGTATGGGCACCCTGATCATGCAGACTTCATAAATGTTCATTAGGTAAATAAAAATATCTAATAAAAGTCTGTGGTATGATCTATCACAACAAGTGTACCCTAACTTACAGGCAATTTTCAAAATATTGATTATGTTCTCTGTAATAACAGTTAAGATTGTGTTTCAAATTTTCTACTGTTGTCATCTCTGAAGTCATTAACTTTTTAAATAAAATAATCATTAATTTTCCTAGAGAAAAAATATACATATAAACATATAATTTTAATATTCAAATGCTTAAGTTTGACAAAATAAGTAATTTTTAAGTAATATGTCACCATTTCTGTGAATGAAGAGCTAATAATAAAGACTGAAAGAGTTGTATGCCAAAAATATTGGTTAAGTATATTGAAACATATTCTTTAACAGATGACTTGAAGAAATTAATTTAAAATGTTTCAGTGACCATATCAAGACTAAAGGTTATATTTTACTCTGTGGTATTATTGTAAATTAATACTGAATTTTTAAATGTTAGCTTTTTTTCTTAGTGTTTCAATTTTAACTAGGAGGCAGAAAGCATGGATTTCAGTTCAGTAATAACAACACACCAGCCGGTGAGTGGACAAATAAGTCTCTATAACTTCTATTTTTTTCTTTACAGGTAAGAATAGTAAAACTTGTAAGATACTTCTTTAGAACTGAAAATTATGCACAGGACCCAGTAGCTTTTGGTTTGACTGGCAAAAAACACTATTGTGAAATCAGTCTTAATTCACAGATTTAGTGCACCAAATTGGCAGTTAGCAGTCAAATAACATATTTTCTCCTGTAAAACAATGAAAATACCAAGTGCCAAGTTCATAAAGTCTAAGGATGCTATTATACAGAAAGTGTTACACAATCTTTTCTTTTCACAAAGGTCAGAGGAAAACTGGATGAAAATTAGAATTTCCATACAGAAATATAAGAAGAAAAAGGTAATTATTAAATGGGTCAAAGTACAGCACATAATATGCAAACTATAAATAAAAAGAAAAGCTGATAATTATAATCTTAGTGCATAGTTTTGAAAAGCATTAGTCTAAGACTTGGGAAAAGGTCAATGGTTATGGGAAAGAAATTGAAGGCGAGTTCAACCAAGATCAAGAAAAAAAGATAAATAAACTGATAAATAAATAAAAAGGGAAAACAAAAGCAAAAATTTAAAAAATTACCATACATAATAAAAGACTTTCCCAAAATTTGAACTAACAAATGAGCTACAATCACAATGGAGATGCAACACCTGTATCTTACAAATACAGAGCTAAACTATAGAAGTATAACAATAAAAGAGCTAATCCTAACAGAATTCAACTGAAGCCGCTATCTCTTAAGTCTAATGGATAAGGTAATAGGAAACAGTAATAACAGCTCTGCTTCTTCTCAACCACAGAGAACCGAGTGGGAAAAATAAAACCAAAACAAGTATGTTGACACTGCTGCTTCTCTTTACCCAGAGGTGTAAATATGGTCACCTCCACAGAGTGTTTTTACGTATCTCAATTATTAAATGTCTATTGCGTGAAATATCACACAGATCAAGGTAATTATTATGATCTTTATCCTTCTAAAGATTTACAATCATAGGGCTGGGGATTTAGCTCAGTGGCCTAAGTGCCTGCCTGGCAAGCACAACATCGTGATTTCAATCCTGGTACCACAAAAAAAAAAAAAAAAAAAAGATTTATAACACAAATAGTAAATAGGTGATAAGATACCAATAAGAAGTAGGGGAAAGATCTAAAAGTGAAGTAAAAACATTATAACTGAGCAAAGCTCCTCAAATCACTTTGCACCATAGTTAGAGACAGTGGCCTGTATGTTCTTTATCTGATCACCAGTGCCAAATGTTTAACATGTATTATTTCATTGAATCTACACATTGTCTCTTATGTAGATGTAATATATTCAATTTAGCAAGGAGGAAATTGAAACAAGTGATGATGTGACTTGTCCAAATTCACATGTAAATAATATAACCAAGAGCAGGACACTAACTCCATAATAGCAGGAAGTATTAAGTTCTCTTAGCCCTAGAGATTAACTCAATGTCCGGCTCATGGGAAGTAATTATTAAATAATACCCGAAAGGAAGAATGAAAAGTGACGTTAATGGTGGGCACTATATTATAGAAAAAAAAGAATTTTTCTTGTTTCTGATACTATGATGTTGAGAAAAACTGATGAATTACTGAATACTTCCTCTCTAATGTTGTATTATATTTACATAACTTCTTACAGAATATGAAAAAGTTGAGATCCCTAACCCTACTCTCAACAAAACAAAAAGAATATGAAAAGTTGAGATCCCTAACCCTACTCTCTAATACAGATTACTCTTTAGTGTTTCACAACTTGCATATACAGACCTATAAACTATTAGAAACAAAACACAATGCAATTCACATTAATTCAAAACACAGCTATAGGTCATTTATAATACCTAAAAATTAAATGCTTACATGCTACTTCAAGATTACGGCAGTTAAAAAAAACCCAAATACCCTCGTGCTTACATGTAACATACATAATAATGTGATAATTATAATTGTTAATAAAAATTTTCTAATTCAATTAGATCAATTGGAAAGAGCAAAAAAACTTGAGTACTTCAAGGTCTGTCTCAAGTTCACTAATCTTATTTCTTAAAAAAATAAAAAGGCCTATTCAAACACCAAAAAAGAAGAAAAAACTGCTTGTATCTCTGCAGTTATTTGGATACAACGTTTCTACTTCTACTATTGAAAGGAAAGGAAAGAGAA
>RJWT010034221.1:0-13730 GCA_004365215.1 Cuniculus paca
GATTTAAAAATAGTAATTGTTGTTCTAGTACTAGAGACCCAAACCTCAGTTACCTTTTCTGCTTCACGTGTATCATCAAAGAGCCTCCTTTGCCGTCTGGCAGGTATTGGCTTAGCTGTTTCCCAAGCTTCTACCCACATGTTGCTTGGAATTTTCATTCGGGCACTCAGTTCTCCTTTCAGAATTATGTTCCCCTTATCATCAGTCACCTCCTCTTCAATATAATCCCTGGGTGAATACCACCTCACAAAATCTTCCAGAAGACAACCAGGGTTGGCTGCCTGAAATAGGGCAAGAAATCCAGCAAAATCAGATAAAGATCAACATTTACTGATAAGCCTGTTTGCGAAAATTATGTTTACACAAAACAGTCTGTTTCAGTGCCACCTTTAAGGCAGATCAGATGTTAAATTACCAAAAGCATTTTATGTTTTGATGTCTCAGTTTTATAGAAAATGAAAACATTTTCATTTGATGAACTTGAAAATTCATGTGAAAAGGAAAATTTTCTTTAAAAGATCATGTTACATAATATTTAAAACTACAGCATAACTACTCAAAACTTAGGAAAGTAGTAAATTAAATAGTATACAATGTGATCAGAATAATAACACAGTGATGGAAAGGCTCTGTTCTTTTCCTCAATAAATCAATATCAGTACTGGAATAAGTATTAGTTAACCTCAAACCTGGTCTATTCAGCCATCAAACTTTTGTGCTTTATATAATGAATTACTATCACATAAACTGTTTTTGTGCTATTAAGAAAATGGAATTAAAAATATTTTTCAAGGTTCTGGAACCAAGAATATTAAGGTTTCATTCAGTAGATAATTCTATAGAATTAACAATGATACCCAAACCTTTCAGTGATTCTACTTTTTACTTTTTAAGCCTAGAAAAAATGAAGAGGCTTCACAATGTTAAGAGGAAAGGCACAGATCTTTTTCCAAGTGTCCAGTAATGTACATATAGTATAATACAAAAAGGAATGAAAACTCAACCAATAAGAATGCTCTGTGTTAAATGTGAAGGGCAGACTGCTAATGGTATACTCATTTGGTTCAATTGTTGTCAGCCTGACTGTCCCTACTACCTTAGGGACCCTCAACCCCACCCCCAACTACCAGACGAAGATGCTTCACTGACTCAACAACATAACATCTAAGAGCTGTGTCATGGTCCGTCAAAGCAAGTAACTGCTGTGAGCTGCAAGTGAATCAAGGTTACTTCATGATAGTGACAGAGCATTTACGCGCAATGATCTAGATATGAAGCAACACTATACCAATTTGAGTGAAGACAGCAAGCTTAATACAAAAATATTCCACTTCTGTTTTGGATGTTCAAAAACAGAAATTTTACACCAGAATTCTTCCTCCAGGTTGTCCTTACTATATCAGGCTGAACGTACAGCTACCAGGCGAGGGTTCAGGCTATTCCAGCTACAGGTTGTTTTTTTTGTTTTACCCACTGTTGCTGGTATATACTATAAGGGCATGCTCCAGAAAACATTGTGCCCTCCTGGATGTGTAGATGCCTCAAGCACACATCACCATTCATTCAAAGCTCTGGGGACTCTTGAAAGGACCCTAAAAACTGGGTTGTCCCTCTACAACAAGGAATAGGCAGCCCATCTATTTTAGAATTATTATGTATTTCCTTAACTATATCATGTGATTACCATATGCAGGAACAGATGTGTATGCTGGCTATTTGAAATATAATGTTTTCTGATTTAAAAAAAAGTTTTTACAGATTTATAGATACCCCGATTAGTACAAAAGAGTTCAATGACCCAGTTTTGCTCATGCACAATGTTAAAGGAACCATGAAGGACCAGCATGTTTCTGTGGGGAAAAAACAGAGATTTGGAATCTCCTGTACATAGCTCTGCAAAGATGCTGAAGCAGCACAGGGACAGGTGAACAGGAAGGCAGAAAGTGGTCAGATGGAAAAGCATCGTTTTGGAGCCTGCTGTACACACACACACCCTCAGTCAATTCCCTTTTCTGTAACCTTTTTGGTTTTACACCTGCCCTGAGAACCAAATGGCTTCTCTTTATCCACTGAATCAAGCATTGTTCTTGTCTCACAGCCAAACAGAACCCACAGACTTTTTAATCTTTTTAATCTTTAAGAGATTTATTAAATACATTTTCCCCCTTTTAGTAAAGATGGAAAAAATAAGCAGAATAAAAGGCTCCCTTTTGTTATCACTTAAATCTGCTAGCTAGCAAGGATGGATGAAAGTAGCCGGGGTAGTCACAGGATGTTTGTTTAAAATGAATCCCCAAGTATTTCAGAGAAAAATCAAACTCAGACTGGCCTACATAATACAGACATAAGATTGAGTAGGGACTATGGACTGGGGAGATAGAGCTCAGCACAGGTAAAGGAGAAGAGTTTGGGCCTTGGAGATAGTTCAGAATATGAGCAGTAAGAAAGAAAGCCTTTGGCCCACTCACTGGCTTAACCACTTGCAGCATTTTTTAAGCATGTGTGTTGAGAACTCTTTATCCAAAATACTTGGAGCCACAGAGTTTTCGATTCTCTTTTTGGATTTGGGAATATTTCGATACACATCATGAAATAGTTTGGGAATGAGATTCCAATGCTAAACACTAAATTCAGTTATGTTTTATATATGCCATAAGATACATAGCCTGAAGGTCATTTAATATATTATTTTAAATAACTTTGTGCACGAAACACACAGTAGTTTCATGATGTAGAGTTTTCTGCTTGTGGCAGGTCAGTACTAAAGAGTTCTGAATTTTGGAACGTTTCAGATTTTTGGAGTAAAGATGCTCAAACTGCATAAGCATGTGTTTTTACCTTCAAGGATAAATAATTCAAAAACAAAAATCCTTTGTGGAATGAAGATTCCTGGGTTTTTAAGTGACTAAGCCAATGTAACTATTACCTGAACCCTATGTATTCTACATATACGTCTATAAAAAGCCTAAAATGTTTCTCCAGGTAGCAAATGTCTGCTCATACAAGATGATGACTCTTCCAAGGAACCTTCCAGGACCCACTCAGCAGTCAGTCACCTTTTTGACCTTGCCTTCTTTGAAATCGTCACATAATATTTACACATCTTTTCCCACCTCAGAAGACTATAACTGAGGGTGAACACTGAATTTCCTATTTATGTACTTACAGGGTGAGGTACACAATAGGCACTCAAAGGTTCATTGAGTGAAAGAATCCACATTAAATCCTGTTTCCTAAAGGTCTTACATTAACTGCCTGAGTACACAAAGAGGAAGAAAACATTCTAATATGTACACGGAATGATTCAATTCTCAACAAGATTGTTCTTTTCTTATTTCAAACTTAGGGAATAAGCTTCTCTTTGTCTTTTGGGGGATAGAGGTGGGGTGTTGTAACTATTAATGAAGTCCAAACATTTAACAAAAAAAGACATGGCCTTCAAACCACTTCTATACTGTGACTTTCACAGTTTTATCCCAGAATAGCTCAAAATAAGCCCCAGAACTCTGAAAGTGTGACCCACCTTAAAAGACTCCATATCAGAAAGCAGACAGGCACTCTGCATGCGTGCTCGGAGGTGAGCCCCTTCTGCCGATGTACCTAATTTAGCTAAGACCTCAGACTGCTCTTCTAACAGATCTTCTGTCATAGGTGCTGGTTCCTGTGAAGCACAAAAGGACAAAGCTCATGAAGAGCGCTTTTTTAGACAAAGCAGAACAGTAAAAATAGAATAAAGACAACAATTATTTCTGCTCTAGCAGTCACAAGATATGTATTTGAAAGAATTCAGAAAAACGCACAAAGAATCTACATTAAAAAAAAAAAAGCAAAATAAATATGATTATTAGGTCTCCTCCCCCTAACAGACAAGACTACATTTTCTTTGAAAAGAAATGAAGAGCCAAAAGACACAATCTGTGTCCACTATACGTTTTCTTTACTATTAGTGATGGCAGAAATAAAGTCCTAATGATATTATATAAAGCATCACTAGCAGCAACAAAGGTTTTATTGTAAGTAATGGAAATGGTTCAATACAAGAAAAATGTGGGGGAACAGCTCTAACAATGATCATCTCAGATTATGGAATTATAAATTCATTTTCTTTATTCCACAGTGAAGATATGCCACTTTTAACTACCTGACATGTACCAAGCAAATAATCACTAAGACATTATGGTATGGTGGTTAGAAGCTTGGGTTCCAGAGACAATATGCTTGTGTTTAAATCCCAGCTTCATGACTTTGGTCAATCATTCATCATTCCTAAGTCACTTGCTCAAAAAATACTATCAATTAAAAACAAAATAATTATATTATAAATTTTATACTTTGACAAAAGAAAAGTACGCTTATTAAAATACAAGTTCAAAAATCACATGAATTTCTATTTAAGCAGTACACTTGATACCAGAGACCTTTTTCTATTAAGGAAGAAGCTACTTTTCTTTGTCCTTTAACCCTGAGATCACAGGATAGGAGAAAAGAAAAAGGATACTTAAGAGTATACTATTTTCCCACCCGGAAAGCTCAGCCAAGGATAGACAGTGAAAAACATGATAAAAGGAGAATTAATGGCAAGCTGCATGAGGACCATACATTTTCATTTATACTACTTCTGAATACGCCCAAGGTTTTCTCAAATACATGATCTAAAATGATCAGTGTGAAAGGATCAGGGCATTTTATAAGTGATGAAAGACGTGCAGAGACGAAGAGCCTTACAAAAGATCACCAAGGGGCAAAACTACCAAAGAGCAAACTGAGAAGCAGCAGAGTACTAAATGAAAAGGCATTAATTTTATTTCAAGAAAGTCTATGCTTCTAAACCTTCTCAGACACTATTAACCCAATCAAAAACGACAACAAATATACAATTAGTTCATTAAAAGTAGGGACTACTGTTAATTAAAACTTAAAAGAGCATAAAAAATTAACCTTTGTTAAACTAACACACAAAGTACTTTCAAATATGATATGTAGGGCCGGGGATTTAGCCCAGTGGTTCAAGCGCTTGCCTCCAAGGTCGGGAGTTCAATCCCTGGTACAAACAAACAAAAAAAAACAATTGAAGATGTGATATCCTTATAGATTCTACAGATATTAACATTTATACAGACACTACAAAACAATATAAGTACTATAAATGAATATAAGACACTACAAAAGGATATAAGCAGGAGGATCACTGGGAGTTTAAGGTCAGACTGGGCTACACAGTGAGTCCAGGCCAGCCTGAACTACATGGCAAGACCCTGTCTCAAACAAACCAACCAACCATCCAACCACTTTGCACCAAAAACTGAAACACTGGTAAGAAAAAAGAAACTTTACAGATGGAAGACATTTCATGGCCTCAAGATTAAGATGTCAGTTTTCTGCAACTTGATCTAAAATTGATACAATAAGAATCAAAATCCCTGCAGGGATTTTAATACATATTTTGTATGGAAAATGACAAGCTCATTCTCAAACTGATATACAAAGGTTCTATAATAGTTAATGTAACTGTGAATTAGGATAACTGATACTATCAGACAGCAAGACCTACTATGAAGCTACAGGAACAGTGACACTGTTCTTGGCATAACAGAAACTAATGAAATAACATAAAGAGTTCAGAAATGGACTAACACAGAGTCTTGACTACATATATGTATCTACAGAGACATCTGTACCACTCAGTGAGAATGGCAGATCTTTTTTATAATAGTGACAGAATAATCTCATGAAGAATAAAAAAAAATCTTTTTATATCAAATATGTAATTAATTTGAGATAGATCACAAGCATAAATACAATAGTGGAAAGAATAGACCTTCCAGGAGAAAACGTAAGAGAACATATTTAGAACCTCAGGGTAGGTAAAAATTTAAGTGGAACACATAAAGCACTATCCACATATGAAAAGCACTGGTAGATCAGATTTTACTAAAATTAAGAACAATTAAGGTATCAAGAAAGTAAAAATATAACAAACTAGGAGAAAAAAAAACAACTTTTTTTTTCCTGGTCTTTTTGAGACAGGGTTTCACTATGCAGTTCAGGCTGGTCTTGAATTCACTTTGTAGCTCAGGCTGGCTGGAACTCTGCGATCCTCCTGGCCTCAGCCTCCCAAATGGTGGGATTACAGGAGTATGCTGCTGCGCCTGGCACTGCAGAAAATGTTTGCAGTACAAATATCTAAGGGTTTATATTTGTAATACATCTAAGGACCCAGAAAGTATAAAGAATTCCTAACAAAGCAAGAAGAAAAAAACTTTTTTTAAAATTTTTACCGACGACTGAACTCATGACCTCGCACTTGCCAGGCAGGTGCTTAAGCCACTAAGCTAGATCCCTGGCGAAAAAAACTATTTTTTAAAAACACAGATGTAAGTCTTCATTAGGTACTTCATCAAAAAAGATACCAAAATAGGCAATAAATATATGAAAAACACATTAATTAGCAACACTCATCATGGAAAAGTAAGTAACATAAAATCTCAGACCCACCACAGAGGCAAAATTAAAGTTCCTAAACTATTAAGAGTGCAGAAAAGAGTTAATATAGCCCTGAGACTTAAAAGATTTATTTGCCCTTAGCTGACATGTAGGAACTTGGACTCGGGAAGAGTCCTCATCATTCCCAGGATTACTATGCTTAAATAATTTGTGTAAACCATAAACAAGATGATTTGTGATGAAAATCTGCTTTCCTTTCAGGAATCTGGAATTTTGGTATGAACTAGGCAAAAGACATCTATGCGATCAGTTCCAAGTAAAAACCCTGGCCACTGTGCCTTTAAGAAGCTACACAGATAGTATTTCATACATATAGCCACAATCCATTGCTAGAGGTATTAAGCATATCTTGTGTGACTATAGTTATTTCCTGTGCACCTTTTCCCTTTTGCTGTAGTAAATGATATCAATGAATATGTTACATACTTAAATTCTATGAGTCCTCCTAGTAAATCAATGAACTTGAGTGTGGTCTTGGGGATCCCTGAATATATCAAGTGAGAGACACTATGAAGCCAAGTAGTATATAATAATCACACTACTATACATGGTTGGTGGCAAGATGAATTACTTCAACCTTTGAGATACTATTTAGTAAAGTTAAAACATATACAGTATGATCAGAAAATATCGTGAATGTTTACATTTTTCACAGATGTATTACAGTCGAAGACACATTCCTATTAATCCCCCTCAACCCTACACACGTATCCCATTATTCTTGCCACTTTCTGAAGCAGTTCTGGAAGTCCTCTGTTTTTAGCTGCACTGGCATGAGCAGTATCAATGTCTTGAATTGATTCAAGATAGTTTACCTTTCATACTCATTTTGACCTTGGGGAAGAGCCAAAAGGTGCACAGTGCCAGATCTGGAGAATAAGACAGATGAGTACACACCATAATGTTTTACAAACCTGCCTTCCCATTGGATGAGGTGCGACAGTAGTCACTACATTTTTGATCATACCGTATAAAAACACAAGAAAGGACTTCCAGGATTGCTCCAATTAGTGGCAAGAATGATGGGTGTGTTTGACCCAAGGGGGGAGTATTTTGAGAGGAATCAATGGCAATGCATCTTTTACTGTAATAAATTTTTCATTTAAACACATTTTTGACCAGGCCTTGTATTTGAAAACATATAAATCTTATGTAGACAATTCACAGGAAAGTATTAAAATATTCATAGAAGTCTTTCTTTTCCTGAAGTGTGTATACATTTTTTGGGAGGACTGTAAGTGTATGTACATGAATGCATAGAGACAAGTATAAGAAATACACCCCAAATCAGTAATAGTGGTTACTTTCTAGGATGAAAGTTGAATTGGTAGTGGCTTTTACTTTTCTGGATTGAATTTTTCATAATAAAATGTATTCACATATTACACAAAAACAAATGAACAAACCATTTCTTAGATACTAAGCTGCTGCTGTTTTATGTACTGTGTAAAATGATTTCAAACTATATCTGCGAGCAGATAAATTAATCATGTAACGGAAGGATTGTCATTTCTTTTTCCCTTCCATATCTGGATATTGTTCTTTTTTTAAAAAAATTAGTACATGTTGGCAGGACGACCTGTTTACATTCCCCATGTGAGGTTGACACATCACGTAACACATCTCAACTCCTTTTTTCATTGTCTTTCCCTCCCTTCCTCCCTCTCTTGAACCCCTTCCCATGTGAGAAAGATCTATTTCCCTACTTTTTATTATCCAAGGTTTTCTCCATCTTTTATCTTATTCTTTATTTGTAATTTGGGTTTCTCATATAAAAGAAACCATGCAACATTTAAGCATGCATGGCTGATTTATTTCACTTAACATTACAGCCTCCAGGTGTTCTTTAAACACCTTTAAATAATAGATCACCTTATACACAATGAACTACTATCTCATTAAACTTCAAAACATTTCTTAATTTCAGAAACGGCTGACCTAAAAGCCCTAAAAGTTTATTTAAATTTCAAATCTTACATGTCTAAACCAACATACTTTTATTATTATTATTATTTTTTTTTTGGTGGTTTTTGCACGACCATGTATCTCTTAACTTTTTTAAAATTTTGGGATGGTCTTGCTAAGTTACTAACTTGCACTAGATGACTTTAAACTTGTGATCCTCCTGCTTCAGTCTTCCAGAGGCTAAGAGTACAGGTATATGCTACCACATCTGGATTAAAAAATGACTTTAAAGAATTTCCCCTATCTAAAAGAAATAATCTCTTAGTAGGATGAAGTTATATTAACACATTCCTACTGACTTTGACAGTGGTACAGTCAGGCATGGTAGCCCACACTTGTAACCCCAGCACTTGGAAGGCTGAGGCAGGAGGATCTTTGCAATTTCAAGACCAGCCTAAGCTACAAAGTGAGCTCAAGTACAGCCTGAACCGCATAGCGAGACCCTGTCTCAAAAAACAAAACAACAAACAAACAAAAGAAACAGCGGTACAAATGTATCTTTTATAAAAAGTCGCTTGATGGGACAGTCATGAATGTACGGCCAGTGTTTCAAGCCACCCAGCAGCAAGACATACAAATCATGGCCCTGTTGTGAATGTGTTAAACAATAACAAAAAGAAACTGAAAGAAGCAGTGCTTCCTACCTGGGTTACTGGAATGTAGAGAGGTTCTCCATTATGTAGCAGCGTAAGTTTTCCATGCTGATACAGACGTCCTTCTGGTTTTAAATTTGCCATCTCCTTAGGTCCTCCTTTCTTGCCACTCTCCTGTCCACCATTTCCTTTAAATTCTTCTGTATCACTTAGGCATTCAAAAAATTCTTCTTCACTATCGCTCCATGAATCCCAAGATTTTCCCATCTCTCCCTTCTCTGCATCTTTGAGATGGTCTGACCCCAGCTGGTCTCCAATTTTTCCAGCATCCCCTGGATGTGCAATAGTTACAGTGTCTGAAGTACTTATCCTTTTCCCCTCATCACGTGCCTTCTTTCTTTCAATACAACAATTTAACATCTTAAGAAAACAAAAATCACATTATAATTCAATTAGTTACAGAAAAATGAAAAATCTATCTACTGCTTGAATAGTTTTTCATTCTCTGCTTTTCAGACCCTTACTGTGAAGCACAGTGACTATAAGCAAGTCATTGCAGCATAATGAGAGTAGCCTATACCATTATATTTAGTATTAGAATAAGCTCTGATTATATCAACACATTTATATACGGTTATTGGGAAACCTTTACCTGCAGCTTCTGATGCAGTAAACAGCATCTTAGATCTGGGGCTCCACTGGCTAATCTATCAAATAATAAGAAAAGAAAGATTAGTTTTAGAAAAATTGCTTTTGTTTTCTAAATTATCAATTTTTAGCTGTGTTAATAAGAAATAAAACTAGATTTCTATAGATAAGGAAACCAAGTTTTAGAAGAGTGGCACATATGATGATTAAAAGATCATTTTATCCTAGTCCTATCCCACAAATCACCAGCAGCAAATATAAGAGACACGTCAAACATATAGCAAGCTGGTAACAGCTATCTGGATAATGGAAAACTTAAAAAGAGAGAAAGTCTCTAAATCAACCCTGGGAAGTAATTCCATACAGTTTCACACCACACAAAATAAATTAGTATGTATACTCAGCTCTCAATTATTATGCTGGAGTCTCACTATGAAAACCAAGATTTTCACTCTCTCTTGCCAGTGGAACCTTTGAATGCTTCTAGTTCTAAACCACTAGGTTCCTGGCAAATCAGCCAGAGGTTCTCATTTATAGTTAATATGCTTCTGCTTCTATAGTAGGTTCCAAAGCAAAACAGTAAGAAATGAGAAAACCCAGCTAATCAGAGACTGGCAAGTGACATAATAAGCATATTAAGCATTTCTGGAACAACTGCCTTTTTATATTATTCATACTATTATTCTTCTCCCTTAGCTTGGATAAATGATTAACTTATGCAATACTGACACATATGCTAACTAAAATCTTCTATTTACAAGAAATGTCAATATACAGATATAGCACAATTTATTCTTTTATGTTGATATTAGGTTGTTCTACTTTTTAAAAATTATTATAAATTTGCTGTAGTGAATACCTCATATCCAAGTTTCCAGTTTTCTAGGGCAGACTTCCATAAAGGGGAAAACTACTCCAACTGTTTGCTAAAAAACAAAAGATCTTATCTAAATAAACGGAAAAATTTATTACCCTGGAATGAGAAAGTTGTTTTCCCATCTGAAGCGCATTTCAAGAACAAATTCCTGCCAGAGATGTGCCACTCCTTTTAGGCCTCCATGGTAGAAATTGATCATACAAAGACACAAAGCTAATTTGTATGTTAAACTGTCAGACGGTGCAGATTTGAACTGATTGTAGAGATTCTAAATTTAACAATATAAAAACAAAGCAAAACTTAACATTTACATACATAATAAAAAACTGAAGAAGAGAAACTTTAACACTAAAATAAACCTATCTTATGAAAACTATCTTTTATCAAAAAACGTACTGCCTACATTGTTCTTAATAGATCTGTTTTCAAGATTTCTAGTTAAGATTAAAAAAAGTAAAGCTGTAGTTTAAATGAGGCTAAAGTTATAGCTTTCAGTTTCTTCTGTGGAATTTTAACATGTATTTCAAATTTCATGCGTTGTAAAAAACTTTTTAATTATAAAATGAATACACTTGTCAAAATAAAATTGGCAGTGTGCAAATTGAAAATGTAAGAGACTGCTCTCCTCCCTCACTACAGGAAATCTACTTTCTAACAATAATTACTGTAAATAATTTGATACATCTTTAAAACTGTCATTTAAAGCTCTCACTTCTCAAAGATAAGGAGAATGTGAAATTTTCGTTTTACGCATTTTGCATTATTAAAGAGTTTTCTGCGGTTGGGGATACAGCTGAGTGGCAGAATGTTTGCCTAGCATGTGCAAGGGAATGGGTTCAAGCAAAGAAAAAAAAAGTCTCCACTCATGCCTGGTTTTGAAATACTATATATGAAAGAAGCTGTTGCAAAACAAATACAATGACTTTGCAAAAATTCTAAAATGAGGAAAATTTTACATCTATGTACAATAAATTTATGTTATTTATCACTGTTTCTTGAAAAGTTTTTGCTATTCAAATTATGCTAGTGTTCTGCCAGTCATTATCTGAGTGGAGGCCGTGATACTCATTCTTAAAATAAAAAGGCTACCAAACTAGAAATACAGTAACTCCTAGAAATTCAATGTATTTAAAATATTTTATATTAAATTCCAACTTACATAATCTTCACTATCTGATGGAGGATTGCTATGGTCTGTTGAAATAGTTCCTTCTAATTGTTTCTCAGAAGCAGCATCAGGGAATAAGAACTTTACAGGGGAAAAGGAAAATATTCACATATTAGACCACATTTCCTGCTTTGTTGACTTTTATAATTTATACAGACACTAAATTTTCCATGAATTTACCATTAAAACAATGTTCTTATTATACTGGCCAATTGGTTCTACATTCTCTGAAATTTTACATTTTTATTTAAAAATACACAGGACTTACATAACTTCAAAAATAAAGTTTTCATGAAAGCAACCATCTAATTCTCTTTTTTTCTTTCTTTTTTTGGTTTTTTGAGACAGGATCTGGCTGTGCAGTTCAGGCTAGTCTTGAACTCATTATGTAGCCCAGGTTGCCCTTGAACTTGCAGTGATCTCCTGCCTCAGCCTCCCAACTGCTGAAATTATAGGGGCACGCCACCAGGTCTGGGTAGTAACCTTCTAATTCTGAGCTAAATAGTGAAAAAATCTTTTCACTGTGATTTTATGCTATTGTATTTTTTAAAAGAAGTGCTAGTATTGGGGCGGGGATTTAGCTCAGTGGCTTAAGTGCCTGCCTGACAAGCGCAAGGTCATGAGTTCAATCCCCAGTGCCACACACACACACACAAAAAAAGTGCTAGTATTATGAGACAAACCTATAAAAGAGAATTTAAAAGCACCTATATAAGGTTATTCATGAAAATCTAGCTATTTCACTAACAGGTTTTCATGTGTGTTAGGTATGTCCAACCTGTGACCTGTGAGCTACATGCAGCCCTGGGCAGATAATAATGCAGCTCTACAAGACCATAAACTATTTTTCTTTTCTTTTTTTCTTTTGCGGCACCAGGGATTGAACTCACGACCTTACTCTTGCCAGGCAGGCGCTTAGGCCACTGAGCTAGATCTCCGGCCCTTGTCTTTTTGAGACAGGGTCTCACTATGCCGTTCAGGCTGGCCTTGAGCTCACTTTGTAGCACAGGCTGGTCTCGAACTTGCAATGACCCTCCTGTCTCAGCCTCCCAAGTGCTGGAATTATAGGCGTGAGCCACCATGCCTGGCAAGACCACAAACTTTTATCTAACACTATCATGCATTTTCTGTATGATATCTTTCATAACTCTATTGCTCAGTGCACCAACTGTGTAGGCGCAACAGAACAATGAGTAGGGCAGGGCATAGTGCAGTGCTAATGCCACCTTCTGTACCTAACACAGTTGAATTGAAATCCACCTGTATCAGAAGTTACATGCACTTGTGCAACCTGGAAAGTAAAATGTAGCAGCAATTACTGGAAATAGCATTTCAACCTACCTATGTGTATACGCCTCTGAAAACAAACATTAATTGTAATTAAGCAGACATGTAAATTTTCTTATTTAAATATAAACTTAGGCTTGTTATTTTTGTAAAAATTTTAATAAATCAGAATATAAAAAATAAAATTTTGTCACTTACATACATTACCTGTATTATGTATTTAAATGCAGCCCAAGACAATAATTATCCACTCAGTCTAGCCCAGCCAAGCCAAAAGAATGGACACCCATGAGATATGTAATATTGAAAGTGTGATATTAAAGACCCGTAACTGTATGATGCATGCTTGGAAAATGAGAAGCACTCTGTGACAACCAGTATATTTTTTCTTAGTAGTTTCTGCTCTGTGTGTGTATGTGTGTAGGGAGAAGTGGTTAAAAATTTCAGTGTACATGACAATTAAACTTTGTAATTTCAGTAAACCTCTAAGGATACATTCTGAAGGAACCTTTTCTAACAGAAATTTATTTTCAATCTTTTATCACTGTTCTCCCAATTGTTATGGTTGTGCTCACCACTAATTCCTATTATGTATACTTTGGAACAAATTATGAAACACGTTCATGAGACTTTTTAACTGATATTCAATAGACTTAAAAATTGCAGAAACTACTAGTAGTCAGATGTC
>RJWT010034222.1:0-13730 GCA_004365215.1 Cuniculus paca
ACTCTTCCTGTAGGGTTGGGATGATGGCTCCTGGCTTACCTATTCAGAATATCAATCTCTGATGTAAACTTTATATTCAGGGTGTGGTTGTATTTGTTTTGCCTTAAGTCTTGAGATCTGGCCACAGTGGAAGGTGTCTGTCTCCTCCAAGGTCACAAGGTATCTGGTCTTCTGTCATGGCTTAAAGTTAAATGAAAGAAACTAGAAACAAAGTGTTCTTTATGATAACCTTGATGTGAAATTTCAAAATAGGCAAAATTAACCTATCTGACAGAATAGCAGCCCTTCAGAGAAAAAGATAGTAATAACTGGGAGGGGGAATGAATGAGTCTTCTAAAACTCATTGTTTCGTTTTTATCAGAGAGGCAGTGATTACAAAAATATATGGATATAAAAGTTCACTGGCTACACTAAGGTTTATGCAGTTATTGCGTGTATGTTACACAATAATAAATAAAATGACCCTAAGAAGAGACACTTCTTTCTTGAAAAAGAACATGAAAAACAGTACGTGTTTTTCTCTTTCTTTTTTTTTCTTTTTTTTTTGAGACACAGTCTCACCATGCAGTTCAGGCTGGACTTTAAACACACTATGCAGCCCAGGTTGGCCTTAAACTCCTGGTGACCCTCCTGTCTCAGTCTTCCGAGTGCTAGGATTACAGATGTGCACCACCACATCCAGCTCTAAATTTTTCTATATATATACACATATTTCCTATGAGTCATAAACTGTTAGCCTTGGAGAGAAAAGTGAAATCAAGTTCAAAATCCACAGAGATAATTCATGTTTTTTTGTCAAGTTATACATAGTGGCACATATGATCCTTAGAGACAAGATTTTCTCTGGCAGCAGTTCTAGGAGTAGATCTTTAATAAAAAACTATATAAAAAGTTTCCTTTTAAAATGCCTTTACTGTTATAGAACAGTCAAAACCTGTGTATCAAACAGCAAAGACTCAAGACCCTAGTAGGCAGCAAGAAAAGTTACCATGTTTGCATTTGCACATGTCCTGTCAGTCTATTTCAACATCTAAATAGTGAAAAGCAAACAATGACAAAAAACAATTCAGTATAGAAAAGAACAGTATAGAAATATACAGTATATGGAAATATGACTGTTATCTAAAATGTCCCCTAAAGCCTCTGCATCATGGGTGTGAGATAATGAAAGAAGGGTGGAACAGGTAACTATTAGTCCACTAACTGATTTAGCACAGCTCTGGGTGTGAATAATGGCTCACCCTGGTTGTGGGTGGGAACATCCAATAGGTTTATTGTCTGGATGTGATAAAAGGGAAAGGAAGTCTCACTGCTCACTGCCTCCTACCTGTCTTGTCATGAACTGTTTCTCCTCTGCTATGTTGCCTTGCCTAGGGGCCAGCTGATTATGAGCTGAAATCTCTACAAATTATGAGATAAAATAAACACTTAACTTGCAATTGTCAGGTATTTTGTCCCAGCAATAAGAAAAGTAACTAAGACAATGATAAAACGTAAGTTTATATATTTTTTATACTAATGGTTTTTTGTATCAAGTTGCCCCATCTCAGCCTTGCCAATTACTCTGGGCCTTATTTCTTAAACTGCCAAGTTAAAATACTATTATTGCAGAGGGTTATTGTGAATTCTGAGTAAAAACCAAAAAAGAATTGTTAATAGCTTAATAACCAGAGTACTTAGAATTCAATAAAGATTCAAAATCTATTATAAATATTACATGACAGAAAATACATTATCATCTATGAAGTACTCTTGCCAAAAAGAGTAATACCTGACTGATCAAGTCTCTAGATTCCACTATAACACTTTTTGGAAAATTCATAAGAAACAAGTAAAACTACACCAATGGGGAATAAAGTAATTCACAGAGGGAAACTGTAAACTCAGCAATCAATCTCTTCAAATAAATTACCAAGACAGAGATGGAGGGTTTTTTAAAAAACGTTTTAAAGATAGCCAATCTTAATGTAGATGTTATCTGATTGGTTCCAAACTACTGAAAAAAAACAATTTAGAGCAATCAGAAAACTGAAGCATGTAACACATTCCATCATAGGAATTACTGTTTTATGTATGTCAATACTTTTGTAATGTCCACAATGTTATCTTTAAGAGACATCAAAATATTCACAAATGAAATCACACAATGTTCAGGATTCACTTCAAAACAAAATATAAGGTACAGGATGAGTTGGCACACAGATGAAACAAGACTAAGAGTTCATGATTACTAAAATTCATTATACTTTACCTGTGTTTGAAATTCTTCATAATAAACTTAAAAAGACCAGAGATGAAATAAAATAAAAGCACTCTATAGAATTAAGAATTACTATCTCTGAGTCTATCACTTTACTTAGAGACAATATCTTGAGCATTGTGTTAAGTTTTATATATATTATGTAATTTAATTCTACTAAATTAATTTTTGAACTTTGAAAACTGATTCCCATAATAGAAACTACTTTTATAGTAGCCAGATACAAAAAGTTGATCAGTATCAAACACCTATTGACACTATATTAATCTACTTCAAGAGAATGTGATTAACAAAAATCAGACTAAATCTAGACTAAAAACTATATGATCAAAGTAAATATTCACCAACAGACTAATAAGTAAATAAAATGTGAAATACTAACAAAAATAATCACTTATCACTCTGCAAAAACACAGGCACATCACACAGTTATAATGTTAATAAAATAAGAATAAGAATATCTAGAGTATGATTTCATTCATGTGAAATTCAAAAATGGGAAACATGATTGTGGCGGGAGGTTCAGAATAGTTCCCCCTAGAGGATGGATACTGAGGGAGAACAAAGCAGGATGGTCTACATTTCATCTGACTGGTGAATTCATGGGTATATACACTATGTAAAAGTTCATCAAACCACATACTGAAGATTCATTTGTGTGTCTTTCAATATGTAAAACCGTATGTATACGTATCATCACCCACAATGGATATAATTCATTCTGTATCACATACACTTAAAAATTGCAATTAAAAAATGTCTTTAAGGAAATAAGAAAATAGTTCATTTTGACCCAAGTAAGCATGACCATGGCTCAAGAAGACACACTAAAGTTATACTGAATGACACACTCCCTCTTTAAAAAAAATTCTTCTGCACATGAAATAAAATGTTTAAAAATAGACGTAATGGACCTAATCGTTCCCAAATTTTTATAATTATTTAATTTGAAAACTTTTCAAGAATGACTTTTACAACCAACAAATTTCTGCTTCCAAATTATTAGGTATATCAACAATACTTTCACTTTGGGGTATATTTCAAATACAGCATTCATGACGAGGTCAGAATATCCTTGTAAGTTCAACAGGTCTCCTAAGGTATGAATTCAATAAACTAGCAATTCTACTTACACTGTCATGTCTTCCATTTCACAGGAAAGCCTTTCTATAAGTAGTAATTTCACAAGATGTGAGGGAATTTTATTCTAGACAAGCCTTTAGTTTATACCTTGTATCTACTTAAAAAAAAAAACTTCTCATATCAAGTAAAAAAAACCTGTTAAATACAGTAGCAGCTCAAAAAAACAATCTATACAAGAAGCTACTTACTTCACAAAATGAGACTTAAAAAATAGCAATTTCCCCTATAATTTAAAGATTTAGGGTAAAAATATCCAAATATTCTTAAGATTTTAAAACTTTGCTACTGAAGTTTTTAATTTTTACCTAACAGAAAAAAGTCTCACATTCAGCTTTGCATTATTATTCTTTACTAACTACTCAAAAATGAAAATACATTCTTCTGAATCACAAAATAAAATGTTCACATTTAGTTCCTTTAGTGAATTATACACTTACATCAACTGGCTCTGGTGACTTCAATAGAGAAGATACGCAAAAACAGTATAAGCCATTACTCTTCCAATTTTTCACCTACCATATCACCTTGGCAGGTACACAGGGTTAATGAAATGAATTCAGAACTATTCCAGTTATTTTCCTTCTTTAATTACATCTCATAGGAAAAGAATGATCCACACCACTAAATCAGGACATTATCACCAAATTGAACACTGTTTCATGCAATTTTTGATAAACGGAATAAAGGGTCTTATATAAGGATTTCTGTAAGGCAAAAATTAAGATATTTCAATTAGGTGTATGACTGTACTCAGGCCATCAAAACCTTTGTGTACCTTCTGTACCTCCTTTAGGAAAGGTGGAGTTCTATTATTTACAAGATTATGAACACAAGACAAAAGTAGGCTGCTTCTTCCCCTCCAAACAATTCCTACTGACCAGAGCTAGAATCAAAAATGGCATCCAAGGATAAACTTATCTTGTCATTCCTAGACAACTGATCTAAGTTTCCTTCCCCTTCTAACATTCTACCATTTACTATCTGTGACCTACTTGGAATCAAATACATATGCAGTGGACAGTTCAGATACAAAGATATACAATATATACAAGTTGATTTAAAGAGTTAAAACAGCTAAAGTACCGATTTTTTAAAGAGAATGTGCCATATTTACACATTTATCTATTTCAGATATAAACTCAAGAAATCTAAATGGAAAAACTTTAAAACAGCCTATCTTTAATTTCCAAACATTGTTATTACTATGAGCTACATCCTTGATACTCAAGCACACTTGAAAATGCCTGAAGAAATGCTGATTATCCTATCTTCAGAGTTTAGTATTCGGAATTTACTTAAAAAGCTTCCTGGAAAAACAATTGGGAAAGTTTCCTTCATTTCTTATTTTGAGGTAGATGAATGCTCAGATTTATGCAGATGTTTAGAAAAATCACAGAATTCTGCTCAAGTGTTATTTTTAGCATTTTCATGTGGCTTCTGAATGTCGAAAGTCCCTCTAAAACCACTCCTGCTAATTGCTCCACTCCAAAGTTTCCAATTCCTTCTTTATCCCCATCAAACTTCCATTCTCTCAGCCAAACTTCTAGATGTTTGAAACACATTTTAATTCAAGTAAATTTTGTTTGGCTTTTCTTCAGGACAGAAGTGGGGAAATAACAATTGTCTGGTACCATATAAGTCAAAGTGTATAAAGGGAGGAAGATCTATTCATCAAAAGAGACAGTAAGTAATAAGCACTGGAGATACGATAATCAAGATAATGCCTACCAATAATAGTAAACTAGAGAGAAAAAATAAAGAAATAGAGTAGTATCTCTATAATATATGATCCATGCCATGAGAATTGGGAAGAGAATATAACCAACTCAGAAGTCAGGGAATGCCTCCTAAGAAAAGATTAGCCAAGATTACCACAAGATTTGAGAAACAACACGACACGCTCTATGAACAGCAAAAACTACAGCATACTTGGTGTATGGAGTCAAGAGATAAGGTTCAGATATCTTACAAGGCCATGAAAGCCACTCAGGAACTGAACTTCCATCTCCAAAAAAAAGCTCACTAAAAGTAACTTATTTGGGAATTCTTTTACAAAAGTCTCTATCAACCTATTTAATTCACTGTGAAGGTAGCTAGCTATCAAGGGGGAAATGTATGGAAATAACAGAAAGGGAAAGAAGATAAACAGTACTACTTCAGGGACTTTCAGAGTAAGCTCAGACATCTTACATCTACAATGCAATGCACACAGAGGCTCATGGCATACATCAATATATATTATATCCCAAAAAGAATTATAGATTTAAAAAAATCAAAAGTTCAAACAAACTTACATTACCGTCTGTTAAGGGAGAAATTCTAATAAAGAACTATTTTTATATCTGTAAAATTAAAGGCACATTCTTTGTTTTTGTCTTTAAAAAAAGCTGGCTGATAGTTTTTGTTTAACTGTGCTCAATGTAAAACATTATTCACCTTGTTATACATATATCTAAGCATGAAGTCCAGTAGAAATGATTTTCCTTTACGAAAAGCTCCTGCCACGGACACCACAACTATGTTAAGATCTCGTATGTGCTCCTGCAGCAAAATCTGCTCCAAAGCTTCTTCATCAAGCTCAAAGTTATGATCATCTTCATGAGCAAGAACAATCTGTACTGGACATGGTTTCTTCATAACCTCATCAGAATTGACCAAGTCATCATCTTCATAATCCTCACCTAGAATTTAAAAGAGAAACAGGTTACTTTAATACTCGCATTATAAACTTTTCCTTAAAAATCATGACTCAAGCAAAATTTCTAATATCCATAGATCATTTGAAAATACTTAATAAAAAGTGATGTTCAAGTACCTTTGAATTTCTCATCCCCTCAGCAACAGGACAAAGAATACCACTCCGATTTCACACTATATGTCAGAGAAACAGTACTAAGTATGGTCTCTACCTCTGTTAAATCCTATCAGCTAAACATGAGCAACAGCCATTCTTAAGCACCGCATTTTTCTGTAATCACATTTTGCTACTGTCTGCACATATAAACTAGATGCAGAAGGGGAAAACATCAATTTCACTTGAGAGTTCAGATTTCAAATTTCCCTACAGGTATCACCTAGAATACCTCTACATTGCAAAGCTGAAAAGATATATGTGAGTTTTAAATGTTTTTCATCCTGGAACTTAAAGGGCAAAGTCAGTCCTAAACAGTTCCCAAAAGACATACTAAAGCTAACGGATCCCTTATTTTATAAGAGTAGCCTAGTATTTGCTTCCTTATCAAAGCAAAGCACAGAACCAACATTTTAGTGGAGAACAGTCTGTGAATTGCTAGAGTTTCATCTTCTTATCTAACACTATAACCACTACTTCAATATCATACAGTTTGCAAAAACCACCACATAAATCCTTTCTTTGTTTACTATAACACACCAAAATAAAATGACCTTTGCAGAAAGATCTTTACTAAACAATGATGAAGAAATAATCATAGAAAGCGTAAACAAAGACAAATGTCCAAAGTTTAGGTTTCTGTTCTTTTAAAACACACACACACACACACACACACACACACACACACACACCCTAATAGTTTCCTAGGATATGTAGCTGGTTCCGCTTTCTTCTTTACCAACCATTTGGTCCCATGTAGCAACACGGTACTACTAGGGGTTCTTATCCCCTTACATCAAGATTTCTAAGAGACTCTCCCATTCAACCAGTCTATTAAATGTCACTAAGGAGACTTATAAGTAATGGTGGCCCATACCTGTAATCCTGGTACTACAAGAGGCTGAGGCAGGAGGACCCCACAAGTTTAAGGCCAGCCTAAACTACACCGGAAAACTCTGTCTCAAAAAAGCAACAACAAACAAAACAATCTAAGTAGAACTATAATATCCATTGTAGTCAATGCAGTGACTCTCCCTTCAATCTCAGGACAGAACCAGTCTACTGAATTAGTAAGTTAGTCAACAGTACAATAATACATTATTCACATAACTTGTTCACACAGCAAAAATGTATCTACATGAATGGATTTTTAATCCTTTTATGTGAAAAAACATCTAGCTTATCTGATTCGCAAAAGTTATTAAGAACCTTTTCCACCACATTACAAAAGTACCTTTATCTGCATATACAGCAAAATCAACACTGTTCCAAATGCACTACAGTGACCAGGCATTATAAAGCACAAGAAACTTTAAAGGTGAATTTTTGAAGTAAAACCAATCGGTATTTAATTAAGGAAGATATTATCACTGCCTACTTCAATGGCATACAGTCATAGCCAGGTGTTTTAGTTACTTTTCTCTCTTTGCTGAGACAAAATACCTGACACCCAAAGTTAAAGAGGGAAAGGTTTATTTAGCTCACAGTTTACAGAGGTTTCAATCCACAATCAGCTGGCTCCAAGGAAAGGTGGCTTGGCAGAGGGTCATCACAGAGCAGAAGGGTTCATGGAGCCCACAAGATAGCAAAAGCAACGAGGGAGCGACAAGCCTCTTTCTGTGCCTTATATGGTATGCAGGCCCTGGAGGAGACATAGTGCTCACACCCTGAATCCTAGCCACAATTATGTCAAATCAATCAGTGAACTAATTTACTAATCACACACCCTTGATTCCAGCACCACACACTCTAGATACATTGACCTCTGAAGAGCTTGCCCCCATAACTGCACAAGGCTTTTGGGGTACATCTAGACACAAACCATAACACCAGGTATGCCATCTGAATGCACAAAAAGTAAACTCTCCAGGAAAAGTACAACACAGTTAAGTTCCAAGTTAACATGGCATTAGGGAAGTCCAGATAAATGTTTACAGATTGTGTGATTAAAAGCTTCAAAGCCTAGTGGTTAGGACTATAAGTTGGAAGGCAAAACTGCCTAGATGATGTCACAAGTTCCTGACACCTGTTTTCTCATTCAAAAAACTATGATCATAAAAGCATCTACCTGTCATCAGGATTAAGTGAGTGAAATATGCATGGTACATAGTAAGAACTACAGGCGTTCATTATTAAAGTAATAGTAAAGTAATCCAATGGGAGCTTTTTATACCTTGAAATGCCAAAATACTATAGTGCAGAATTGACTACAGTAGCTATATACTAACATTATCACATATACCATTGCTTAGGCACAAATCTGAAAACGACTGTTACAGAAGACAAATGATTAAAATCTTCTACACATTCTATAAGATCTTGTATTCATCACCAATTTCTAGATGTATTTGATGCTACTATTCTCTCTTTAAACCAATCTAGTTTTTCTCTAGATTTTTATGCTATTTCTTCTAGAGTCAGACTTTACTCATGATATTCTTCTGTCTGGAACACACATTCCCATGCTGTTACTCTAATTCATTCTTATTCTTTAAACTTCAGCATAAACATCAGCTCCCAAGAACAAGAACTTTCCCTGAGGTTTTTAACCAAGTTCAGTTCTCAGATACTCTTAATTTTATCACTCAAAAATTTATGTAAGCACACATTTATTATATGGCTTCTTTCCTAGAGTGCTAAACCACTGCTTAAAACTCTCCACTAGCCTCCCGCTGTAACCACTGAGTAAATAAAACAAAGAGTAAAAAAATGTAAGTTCCTTGCCACGGCTTCCACGGTCCTATGTGATCTGACCCCTACATCCCCTCTAGTTTCACTTATAACATGTTTCAGTTCAATTCCACAGCCCCAAGCCATCTGGCCTTTTTGCTGTTCTCTCAACAGTTTAAATTTATTTCCGCCCTTAGAATCTCAGAAAAGCCTGTGTTCTTCCCTCTGTCTGGAATGCTCTGATCTCCGGAAATTCACAAGCTACCTACCACATCTCCATCACCCCGGTCCAAATTCAAATGCTATCTTCTTGATGTGTTCTTCCCTGACCAGCTCAAATGTTATTCTCTTGGTGTAGTCTTCCCTGACCACTCAATCTAACTCACCTATCACTTTAAAACTTTTTTTTCTGTCTTTTTCAGTATCTAAAATCTTTATTTACACGTGTACCACCTCTTTCCCTATAGAATGCGTGCAAAACTAATCATCCAGCTGACAGTTCTATCTCCCGGCACCTAAAACAGTGCTGAACACCTAGCCTACTAAGTACTTAATACTGAAAGGTTTCTGTCCTAACATAAATTACTGGACTTAATGGCAGTGTTATCGCCGAACCACTAGCCCCTCCCTCCCCATTACAGCTTTCTCCTATGTGCGCGGAAATGCCGAAATTCCCACCAGTCTGTTACACGTCATCAGTGCTCGCCCCCTGTGCCGTCCCCTTCCAGTCAGAGATCATATAACCCTCAAATAACCCCCACCCCCTCCGTACCTGTGGAGGAAGTAGTTCAGCTGCACTGGGTGAACATTCCTCTCCGCGTCCTCACCCCCAATAAATTCCTCCCTTAGATATCTCCTGCTTCTCTACTGCGCCGAAGTACTCTATGTCCTGCTTCTCTGCACCGCTTTTAAAATATCCTATCAAATACTTCTTGAATGTATAAAATCAAAACATATTACCCAAAAGTCTTATATCAACCCTTAAGAGTCTTACCTATTTCGTAAGCAGTTTGGGAAAATATTCTCGCAAATCAAGAGTAGTATGTTTGTCTCCAAAATACAATTAAAAATGTATGAGGTTCTACCCAATAAACACTTTAATTCAAAGAACCCAAACTTAGTAAGCACTAAAATATTACAATAACCACATTTGGAGATTGGTGAAAAAATACTGGACACTACACAGGATTTTTTTTTATTTTTTATTTTTTTGGATTGCGTCTCACTGTGTAGTTCATGTTAGCCTTGAACTAACTATGTAGCCCAGGCTGGCCTCAACCCTCCTGCCTCAACCTACCAAGCACTGGGATCATAGGTATATGCCATCACACCCATAGGAAATCTTTAATTTGAAATGTCACCTAGATTATTTGACTGCAGTAGCACAGATAAAGACAGGCGGGAAGATAAAGAGAGACAACCTGTGTACACACTCTATAGACTTTTTTTTGTCTTTTTGAGACAGGGTTTCGCTATGCACTTCAGGCTGACCTTCAACTCACTTTGTAGCCCAGGCTGGCCTTGAAGTCACAGCAATGTTCCTGAGTGCCAGGATTACAGGCATGTGCCACCATGCCCAGCATCTACAGACTCCTAAAGGCATATGTGCTTCAAAATTATAATGAACAAACAGTAAAAAAAAAATTTATAATGAACACTATGATCTGGGTCACCTGCCTTAACTCATGACAATTTATCAAATTTAGACTAAATCAGATAAAGTACTTCAAGACAGCTGAATGAAAGAGAATTTGATGTAACTTTTATTAGAAAACCTGTGAATATTAGCATTTGATGAATACCAAAGGTTGGAAGTCTTTTTCATTTTAGCATTATCCTAAGATTTTAAACAGAAATTAAAGCCTATATATGGAATAATAATTATATTCCCATTCTTTTATGCACAAATACTGAGACAAGCAGATTTCCTTCAATGTCTTCCTGCTTAACAGTTCCAAGTCAGTTCTCCCTCTTCCAGCCCACAACTGAGTATGAGAACTGTACTCTCTGCTCAATTTTGCTATGACTTAAAGAAATAAAATCTTTTTTTAAAAGACACCTGTCTCTTTTTACTGTTTAATCATACTTTATCTTAAATCTGCAAAAGTCATGCATCCAGCATGGATTCCAATAACAAAATTTACACTTCAGAGCTGACCTAGAACTGTCAGTAAACTTCAAGCTTAATTATAAGCTAAGACGATAAAAAGGTGCTACAAATCTGCATTATAATAAAATGTTACTAATGTTAGTCAGATTACAGCAATCCCAAAGTAATAGAAAACAAAGAGTAATTCACTTTTCAGAGGCAAAGAAAGTATATTTTAGATTATTATTCTCAATTCAAATACAAACAAGATAAATTTTTATGGAAAGTCATCTTGATTTAGTCTACTGACTCCATTTATAATAATCAGTCATCCCACAAAAGCAAAGTAAGTTTTAGACTAGAGCCTGAAATTTGTACTGCACCCCTTATAGTCCACATCCAAATGAAAATGGTACCTCAGTATTCAAAAGTTTATATCCTAAGCACATTTTTTTAAAGCCTTAAAGACCTTTCCCATGGTAAACTTATTTCTAGGAATTTATAATGAAAGAACAAAAAGAAAAAAGGATGCCAACAAAGACATACAAATTTGTTTACCAGCACTATTTATGATAATAAAAATGTTGAGCATCTCAAAACTAAAAAGTGGCCCAACTTTTAGCTATATATTTACATATACACTCTTAAGAAGTTAAGAATACTTTTTAAAATCAGCATAATATTAAATAGGAAAAAGGCAGATTATATATAGTACTGTAAGTCATCCCAAACTCTGTTTGCTTTGTTTTTAAAACACATACTTGGACAGGAGAAGAGTGGAGACCTAGACTCTAATACTAAAGAAACTGGTACCGGACTGGCCCTCAGACACTTAACAGCAATAAAAAATTAGACAAAACACATGAGGTATCTTTTTTCAAGCACTAGCCAGGCATGGTGGCACAGGTCTGTAACTCCAACATTTATAGGAGGCTGAGGCAGGAGGATTGCTGAGATCAAGGGCAGGCTGGGCTACAGAGTAAGTCCAAGGTCAGCCTAAACTTCATAGTGAGTCTGTCTCAAAAAGACCAAAAAAAAAAAAAAAATCAAGCACTGGACTACACACAGCACAAAACAGAAATTCTTCAATGGGACACTCAGAAGGCCAGCCCAATGATCATCTCCAGTTCTCTGGAAGGGAACAAATTCCTAACCATAGCAAAAAGAACTAGAACACAAAGATCTGAGTTCAGGATTACTAAGGCAGTAAGCAATCTGTGAGGCAGAGCACCAGAGTAAATGAACCTGTATAGAGTGGTACCAGAACAGCAACAAAATTCACAAGTACAAGGAAAAATAATGCAATACAATGGTCACTAAAGGATTAGGAGACAAACAGCCACCACTAGCCAAATAGTTAAAACATTAGAGTTCTAGCCTTACCAGAAAGATCTCACACATCAGGCATCCATCCAGCTGAGACACTGGGAAGGACCCTATCTTAGAATTAGGGACCACACACAATACAGCCCACTGAAGATACACTCAACAAAGCCTAAAACCAAGACTTGAAAAGACAGATCTCAAGGCAGTTTGGAAAATTAGTGCAGACAAGGAGTACATAAGGGGTGATACTAAGCTTTCCACAGATCCACAACAATGAAGTATAAATAAAGCCATCCTGACACAAGGTCAAGATCCACCAGTAACTGAATTGGTTGCCATAGCAAAACTAGGTAACAGAATTCAGAATCTCTGTAATCCCAGCACTCGGGAGGCTGAAACAGGAAGATCGTTGCACGTTCGAGACCAGCCTGCGCTACAAAGTGAACTCAAGGCCAGCCTGAACAGCATAGTGAGACCCTGTCTCAAAAAGACAAGGGCCGGGGATCTAGCTCAGTGGCCCAAGCGCCCGCCTGCAAATGCCAATTTTGATTCCCGGTGCCACAAAAAAAAAAAAAAAAGAATTCAGAATATCTACAGTGCACAACAAATACTATACAGTATACCATCAGAAGTGATTAGACATACAAAGAAAGAAGAAAATGTAGATCACGGTGAAGAAGGAAAAGCAGTAAATAAAATCTAATCCTACAATGACCCAGATGAGGAATTTTGCAGGGAAAAGCTTTTAAGCAGATAACTTAAATATGTTCAACGATTTGCAGAAAAATAATACCTTAATACGTCAGTAAATGGAGACTCTAGACCAATAAATAAGACTATTAAAAAATAAATGAAAATTCTAGAACTCATAATTATTAAAGTGAAAGTCGCTGGATAAATTTAACAATTAGACTGAAGTAGCAAAAGGGTCACAGTGCACTTGAAAACAAAAGAAATTCTCTAATGTGATCAAAAGAGAAAAATGAAGAAAAACAAAGAAAATGTCAGGGAACTGTGCAATAACATCCAACATGCAGTTAGGAGTCCCAGAAGAAGAACAAAAAGAAAACAGTTGAAAAAGCAAATAGTAGTAATAAAAGTAATAATCAAAATGTCACCAAATGTGATAACAAAGACTTAAGAGCCAAAAAAACTCCGCAAACCTCAGGTAGAGTAAACACAAAGAAAATAACTTTCATTTTTACTAAAAACTAAAGATAAAAGGAAAATTTTTTTAAAGTTGGGGGGTGGAGTGGAAGGGTAATACATATTACACTGAAGAAAATAATTTAAAATGAGTACTTCATACCAAGAAGTAAAGGCCAGAGGACAATAAAAGATATCTTTAGATTGCTTTAAAAAGTTTCAAGTCCAGACTAAGGAAAGCAAGG
>RJWT010034223.1:0-13721 GCA_004365215.1 Cuniculus paca
AACTCGCTCGTTTCCAGCAGCTTGAGATAGTTGAGATGAATTAGTTAACTATGAACTATGCTGCAGTAATACATGCAGACGGGAGTCATCGTGGCTAATATCTATTTTCAAAGCGAGTTAAAATTCCTCCCCGACCAGAGGCACCGGCACAGAAAGACTCCGAAGCCATTCACAGGAGCCCCCTGCGCCTGCCGGGCTGCAGGTCCCCAACCTCCATGGCCGGTCCCCTTCCTGCGCGACCGCCTCCACTTACCCCGCAGAAAGAAGCCGTCCTCGCACCAGAAGCACTCGTCGCGGCTGCAGCTGCCGCAGTGGGCGCTGCAGGCCCTGCACTCCCGCCCGGTGGCAAAGGTCTTCTGGGGACAGGTTTTGTAGCAGTGCTGCTCAAACCTGGGCGGGCAGTGAGACGCAGAATGAGGCGCCCTTGCCTTCCTCTAAGCACATACATCTGCGTCTCCACCTCCGCGTCCACGCCTGTTTAGAAAGCACCCGGGGCTTGGATTTCACCCCAGGAAACTTGCTCTCCGTCTGGGTGCCCGGTTACACCAAGTCCTTCGCCACCTTCTGCGGGACTCTGAAGACTCAGAGCAGGAAGGGGTTGGGGCTGAGGACGGTACCGGTGTTTGTGCCAAGTGGCAGCTTAGGAAAATCATTGCCCGAGCCCCAGAGGGTGGATAGTTCATTTCTAGATAGGGAGACCCAAGCTCAAGGGTGAAATGTTCAAGATCCACCTAAGGGTGGACCGAGATTTAAAACAAAGTCTGTGTGAAGAGATAGTTTGTGTGACTCGCTGACGGCAGCTGTCACTTAGAAGGACCCAGAAGCTCTGTGCTGAATTCAAGCAGCTTATTAGAAGTTAGCAACCAGATTACTAACCGCAGCAAAGGGCCTTGGCTTTTACACACATACGCAGTATACACAGAGAGAGAGTCAGCCAAAGACATGCGCGCATGTCAGCAGTTCGCCCGACTGACACATGTCCGGGAGCTCATGGCCACCGCTGAGAGCACCTCTTGTGATTGTAGAGGCCAAAGGTAACTTGTACTCATCTCACAATGTCTCCATAAATTTAGTGTTCAATTACTTATACAAGTTTCTCCTTTCCTGATGTATGCCTTTTGGGGCAGACTCTGTGTGACACATACACACATCATGTATGTACGTACATGTGCATTACGTAAGTTTTTACATTTATTACCCATTATTCTCATCCTACAGTCAAATGTTGTAATTCAGACTCTGCTGAATTGTAGGTTCATCTGAGGGAAGAGTGGAATGAAGCTGTGTCTTGCGCTTTGATAAATTTCAAAGCATCAGTGAGCTGCCAGGGGGAATGTCTGCATATCTTGCTGTAAGTCTATTGCACAGCACTCGTTAGCTGTATTCAAAGGCACTAAATAGTCTGAGAGGCGATAAACACGCACTTCTTGAGGCAAGTAAGCTGGCTCTTCGCAGAGGTGTCGTGGCGTGTCTCTCCCCAAGGGGTGTGTCTCTTTGTGACAACCCCCCCCTTAGCGAGCAGATGGGGCTGCTCTCAGCTCACACACAGGGTGCCCTCAGAGGAAAACAGAAGCAGGTGCAGGTGTATGGCTGTTCTGGTGTCAAAATGCAGAAGCAGTCAGGGTAGACTCAGACTGGAGGGATGCAGGGCTCTAAGAGGGACAATGGGAGACTTCCTCGCCCTTTTCTGCATGGTCATTATGTTTTTGAAGTTTGCAGCTCTCTCCTCCCTCAGTTCTTCAAGGAACATTTTGTGCCCCCTCCCTCATCCTGCGACCCCTCCAACAAACGTTCATTTCTGCTCAGAGCTCCCATGGTGGGCTGTGGGCCACGTCAGTGTCGACCGTGAAAATGCTGGTAAGTGACTTTGTGCTTATTAAAGGTCGTCAGGCCTATCTTAAAATGAGCAAGTGTGGACCTCTCTTATGGACCTCTCCCTCTATTTAAGTGGAACAAATATTGAACTCAGTGGGGCAGGAGTAGCGTGATGCAGGGAAACGGTCAGTAAGAGAATAGCTGCCGTTCTGGAAAAGTTGGAGTAAAACTAAAAGATCAAGGGCAGGTTGAGCATTTCTAATTCAAAAATCCAGAACGTGAAGACCATCCAAATTCAAACTTTGTGGGCATTGATAGGGATGCTATCAATGCCACTGAACTTGGTTTTATGCACAAAATCATTACAAATATTGAGTAAATTACATTCAGGTTGCGTATATAAGTTGCACGTGAAACGTAAGGAGTTTTGTGTTTAGACTTGGGTCCTATTCCCAGGACATCATATCAATGTATATGAAATATTAAAAAATTTGAAAAAACTGAAATTGTGTGTGTGTGTGTGTGTGTGTGTGATACTGGGAACTGAACACAGGGTTTTCTTACAGAGTGACATCCCCAGTCTCATTTTTATGTTTTATTTTGAGTCATGGTTTGCTAAGTTGCTAAGTTGCCCAGGGTGGGTTCAAACTTTTAATCCTCCTGCCTCAGCCTCCCAGAGTGCTGGAATTATAGGTGTGCATCACCATGCCTGGCTTCCTGCAATCTTGATAAAGGATGAAAGGGAAAGGTGGAAGTGAGAACTTATATATCACATAAATCCCCCCAGCTGGGGAGGGATCAGGAAGCTTGTACCTGATTCAGGACCTGCCTTTCCCTTCATTTCTTTTTCTTAGTTTTTCGTACAGGATTGGGGACACTGTAACCTGGAAAGGAGACTAGAGTAGGAAGGGAGGTGATGATGAAACATACCGGCCTCGACTCCATAGGTTTTTACTAGAGAACCTTGAAGCCCACGGCCATGCATGTTTCATTTAACCTAGAGGCTTCTGTCTTTCATTGCCCAGGGGATGACTAAGAGCTAATGTAGTACCTAGCTTCCCCCGAGTGTCAGACTGTGTGTAAGGACAAGGTGTCAATGCAGACCTGTGAGAATATCTCGCTTGGGGTTGGGTGTTTTATTAAGGCCCATCTGTAAACAGTGACACTGAACCTTGGAAACCTGTGGCAAGATTCCTAGACACCAGTGTCAGGCTGGATGCCTTCCAGGATCAAGAGAAAGAAGACTCCTTTCGAGGCAAGAAAACAGCTGGGTTCTTGTTGTTAAATCCAAGAAATGTCATTAATAGCCCATAGGACACAGTTGCTTCAGGCCACAGGGCCTCTCTGCTTTAAGATTTAAGATTCAAGATTAAGTCAGTAAAACTTCCACTGCAGAAAAGTTAGGGTCATGAAGAAAGAAGGCCAGACTTACATGTGATACCCCACGGCACATGAGGCACAAGTTCCTGGGTCATCTGGGAAAAAATTAAAAGAAGGAAAAATTATAATTACTGAAAGTTTATTATTTGGAACAAGTGGACTTTGGAAAAGTCGTGGTTTAAGACAAATCATCTTTCAAGATAGTTTTATGAAATATACTGTCCAGAAATGATATTCGAACAGATAGCACCATTTTTAATTAGTAACAAGAAGTACAGTATAGTTTGTTTTATCCAAGGTAATAAAACGAGAGCTCTCATAAATACTTGGCCCCAACTTTCAAGAAAGAATAAACCCCAGCTACTGCGTCTGTAAATTACAGATCACCTGCCATGCACGTTAAGGACTGTCTGACCTCAAGGATGGGGATGCGGCTCAGTGGTACAGCGCTTGCCTAGCATGTGATTCCCAGTGTTGAAAACAAAGAACTCTCCTGCAGTAGAGATGGCACAGATGTAGCACAGAAACAATCGCCCATTTTCCTTGGTGGTATTGGGTGTTGTTGTGGATCAAACCCAGGGCCTTGGGCATACTAGGCAAGTGCTCTACTACTAAGCTACATCCCCAACCTCACACATGAGCATTTGAAAGGGGCTAAAAGCTTCTGGCCTTGACCTTCAGGTTTTCCATGTGTTTCCCCAAATGCCTGGAGGTATTTGGAGGTCCTTTGAAATCTGGACAATTTTTTTCCAATACAAGTACTCACTTTGTATTCTGCACTCCACAACTCCCTTCAAGAAATTGCTTTGTTCTCGTTAAATGTAACGAGTCAGTGTAGTTCTGTTGACCCGGCTTTGTCCTGTAGCTTTCATGGGACTTAAAGACAGGGACAGGGATTTGAGAGGTGCCATCTCTGTCACACATCCCCAACTCTACCCAGAAGGATCACTCTCAGATCTGATTATTCAGAGAATTCTATGCCTTTCTTGGCACACAATTCTTGATAACTCTGCTAGGTTCTTCCTGCAATCTTCTTCACAATCATCTTGATAATAAGTGAGAAAGAACTGCTTTTCTTTCAACAATTCTTCATGGAAGGTGCAGGGTTCTGTCGCTCTGAACTTTATTTAAACTGCATAAAACTATGACTTTAGAACTTTGTTCATAACTGTCCTTCCTCATTTATTTTGGGCTCCATTCTTGTTTTCTGCAGTTTGGAACTAAGAGACAGACTCAGTCAAGTCTTTAGCCCAACACTTGTCTTGGAAAGAGAACTCACAAATCACACCACAGTGGGAAGACTTCCAGAAGAGGCTCTGCCACTTAAGCAGGGGTCCTCAGAACTTTCTAGAAATGGCTTGCTGATGGAGCAGTGAAAAGGGGCCTGGCCTGGAAGTTGGTCCACCTGTTTCCAGGTTGAACTTTTAACCAGGACTTAGTGCCTTATGAACTGGCAGAAACGTCGCTCTACTGGCTGCTGCTTTCTGCTTGTGGACAATGAACTGGCTGGCTGGAAGATTCCAAAACTGAGCCTAGCATGAGTTAGGAAACTATGGTCTGCCCCAGGGCCAAATCCAGCATTATCCGTTCATTGACATATCATGCATGAAGTGCTTGTATGTTACAGCATCAGCATTGAGTACTTGCAACAAATTCCAAAATATTTACTATTGGCTATTTCACAGAAAAGCAGCTGACCCTACCAGTAACACTATCAGCTCGTGACCTTGTTGTGTTCACCTTCATTAGGTGACACAGGCACAAATAGAGTTGAACAGGTGGTCCCAGAATTCCTCTTAGGGACAGAAGTGTCCATATTTGGGAAAACACTGTTAATCTACTTGAGGTAGAAATGTACTTGGGAGGGTTGGGCAAGAGCCAGGATAACCAAGGAGGTACACAGAACCTTCTGCAGGAGGCCTCAATCTGCTCACAGGAGGAAGTGGGTTTTAATGTCTAGGTCAACGTGGTTATAATGAGGTGACTAAAATAGGACAGTGAAATGAACCAAAAACCAGGCTAATTAAGTGGAACCTGAAATCTGAAGCTAGAGGTGCTCATGAGAAAGGAAAGCTCTCCCCATTCTTAGAACTTCTGTGGATCGGGATTTAAATCTGCATTGAGGGTGCAGAGGCCCCAGTGGAAAGCAGGGTTTCGTGGGGCTAGTTCATTTCCCACTCTGAGCCTGTGGCATCTATATTCTTTTTAGTTCTTCTGTGTAACTTGCTACCACTCAGTTTTGTCCAGGAAGCTCATTTCTCTGCCTGTCCCTGATGAATGTACTTGACACTGACAGTTTTGCTAATTTGGTAAGGTCTGGGGAAATTCTCATCCTGTTCTCCAGTGTTCTGTCTAGCCCTCCCATCTAGGAATTTAATGAGCTTGCTCTCTGCTCCTTTAAGCAGGTCACTGATGAAAATGTTAAACAGGACCAAGCTTCAGAAATGCACATACCAAAATGATCTTGGGTTCAGGGACTTTTCCAGCCCAGTTGCACAGTGAATTTGGTATCTTCACAACAGTTTGCACACATAAATAATGCATAGGCCAGGAACCACACCTTAAAACAGCTTACGAATGCCCATTAGTTTCTCTCATTATTACTAGTTGTTGTAAAGAATGAGAATTATTAAAATTTTTTTCCACCCCAGGAGATCCACAAGTCAACTAAATGGATTTAGCTTGACCACTGAGAGGCAGTCACTATAGGATTAAGGACAAAGGTAACTATCCTAAACCTTGAAGTGGACTGTAAGTCAGTTTGGCACTCAGATAGCAAGGAGGGTAGCTTAAGGACAAAGATGGATTCTCCTGGCTCCTAGTGTGTGCACGGGGTGGGAAGTGGAGAGGGAGATAAACAAACTAGACTTGGTAACTGTCTTGGAAGGACTTATCCAAAGCAGGATGGTTACACAGCTTCGGTTATTTGATCCTGTCAAGCTTTTGAGCAGAGGGACCATGTTTTGATCAGTCAGGATTCAGAGAGAGCCTTACACATTTGGAAGAAAGCCCCCAGAAAGAGTTGTTGGTTTCCAGCTGCTCATACCTCTTGTGAGGAGAATTCATGAGCAGAGTCCTTGTCGGGATGGGGGTACAGCTTCCTTTCTTGAAAAAATTCATTTTTATTGTCTCATTTTTATGGAGTAGGATGGGCAGGACTAGACTGTCCACTTTTTCTTGAGAGTTTTAGGTGACTCTCTGGGTCATCCTCCCAGTCTGTCCTTGGGGAGTGTGTCCTAAACTCAGGCTCCCACCATCCCCTTCGGTGGCAATGCCATGGCCACCATTTTGTTTTCTTCTCAGTAATCCCTACAGCCTTCACCACTGGATACAGATGCACCAGGGGCAAGGTCAAAGACTTACCTATAAAATGCATTGGAAGGGGGTATTTTAAATTTGGATTGGAACATGTAAAAACATCCAGAGAAGAATAATTTATTTTATGATTTACATAAACCTGAGGCCCTATAATTAGGATACATACAAGCTAAACTGCCCCTATTTTACTTTTTATAATGCTATATTTCTTCTTCCATGGTTCTCATTAAAGAAAAAAACCCACCATGTCTTAGAGATAGCCTTTTAGCATAGTGTCCATACCATACATGCCAGAATTAGCCTTGGATTTGATATTATATTTATGTAGAATTGACCTCCTGCAAAAAACTATAGGGAAAAGTTGATTTCAGCAGCTCCTAAACCATCCTTGTTATTTTTTTCACGATTATAGGATTTTCATCTTTTACCCATACCACATAGCATCCAAATATTCCTCTGCCACTATCTATTAAAACTTGTCTTATATTCCCTTACTGCAAGGACCTACTTACTAGGCTACTGTAAAAGATGATACACTAACAGGCCTATAAAATGTGTGCTTCTAACTGGGAGTGGTGGTGCACACTTGTAACCCCAGCACTCAGGAGGCTGAGGCAGGAGGATCACTGTGAGTTTGAGGCTATCCTGGGTTACATAAGCAAGTTCAAGGCCGGCCTGTACTGCATAGCAAGACCCCGTCTCAACAAACAAACAAACAAACAAACAAACAAACAAATATGTGCTCCTGGAAGAATGTTAGGCCTTTACCTCTCTAAGTTTCTTTTCAGGTTTCTTTGACTTTTTAAATTTTTTCTCCCTTGACTCAGGCCATATCTGCAAGTACTTCATTTTATTGTAATTAGATGAAACCTTTGGTTTGTTTTTCTCCGAGCGTTCTCAACCTTTTGACCTAGTCTAAGCATTTACATACTGGGCTCTGCTACACTTGAGGTTCATCTTCCTAAGATTCATCTTGGATGAACGTCTCCCACGATGTTCCCCATGCTTGGGAAACTATTAGGTCAAAGTCAGGCTCCATTCATACTTCATACATTTAATGCTACTCACACAGCAAGCTCCCCCAGTAACAAAAGTCTTAAGCAGCAATCTTCAAACTTATTTATTGATTACCCTGTTGGCATAAACAACTAGCATGTACCTATAATGTGCATAAACTATTTGCTATTATTCATTATTATTCATGATGTATGAATATTTTTGCATACATTAAAAGTTGTGCAAACATAAAATTTAAAGGGATAATATAAAAATAAATGTGAATATCAGTTCTATTTTTTTCTACAGACTTATTGATTGTCTTGTACATCTTTCTTTGGAGACCAGTGACTCAGGCCATGCCTACCTGAATGCCATGTCTGAGCTAATGAATTCATATGCAACCATAGGAAAACGTGTTTTACAGATGATTGCTTAACAAAACTGGAAGCAGTGACTTTCCCTCTGGAATTGCTCATCTCCATGTATGCAAGGACCTCGTGAACTTGGCTTTTAGCTCTTCCTTATCTATACACCGTTGATTCTAATTAACTTTTTCACACAGCATTTTCATGTCAGGAGTTGAGTGGGAAATGTAGATACGAATGATAGTGTTTAAGTGATATGATTAGACTCCAGTTTTCCCTCTTCTTCCCCATGCTGGATGGATTTAGTATATTAATTTGTTCCTTCCTTGGAACAAACATTCCAGATGAAAATAACCAGGGATCTTGTCCCAACAAAAAAAAAAGTTTATCTGTTAAAAATAGGATAAAAGAGATATGGTACATTTATGTAAGAGGGGTAGACGAGAGCTATTAAAATTGTGCTTCTCAAGAGTATTTGATAACATGGGATCATTTCATGATAGGCTATGTCAAAAGGATGATGAGTCATAGCTATGTCTAATATAAACGTGTGTATGTACAAATACAGCTTTATCAAAAATCAGAAAGAAAATAGCTAAAATGTTAATTTCTGATTCTATTTGTATGCATGTACATTAATATGTTCCTATTTTTTATTGGCGTATGTGTTTCAGAGTTTGTTAGGTTGAAAAAGTTATTAAGAAAGAACCTGGGTCCAGTGTAGTTCTAGCAGTGGGGAGGCTGAGGCAGGAGGATTACTTGAGCACTGACGTCTCAGGCCAGCCTGGGCAGCAGAGTGACACTCTGTCTCAAGAACAAACACACCAACAACAAAAGGAAAGACAGAAGAAAAGAAGGAAGGAAGGAGAAAGAGAGGGGGAAGGGGGAAGGGAGTGTCCATGCTCTGAGCTCCAGGCATAATTTGGGACCAGTGTTTGGAGACGGGGTCCTCCCTTATTTTTACCCCAATAGAGGGAGCTTGTTATTCACTCATACTCTATCTATTATCTCCATTTCCTAATGTCTACTTTCTCACCTCCTGTTTCATCCCTTAGCACCTCCTGACCACCCATCACTAGGGCAGGACGGAAATGCCTTGGTGTGTATGGTTCAAACAGCGGCAGCTGCTTCACAGACTCCCAGGATAAAATGCTTTGTAAAGTGAACTGCATGTTATGATAGGACTCTGCAGAGGAGCCAGGGGACTAGGACATGGGCTTATTCTTGGCTCTGCCTCAGACTCGCTACCCACGCAGGGGCTGCCACACGGCCGAGCATTCCTCCTCCATTCCTTTCCTGAGCACCTAAGCCTGCAGGACCACGCTGTGCCCACCCTGCTGAGATACTTCTGCTCCCTCAGAGCGCAGAGACAGCACCATATGCAGCCAGCACTTAAATTGTGTTGAGTGGTAATTAAATGAATCGTCAATAACGCATATTCTCCCAGAGGAAATACATAGTTATTAGGCAATACTGTACAAATTTGCGGGAGAGTTGCTGACATTTTTTGGTCCACCCGAGGATAATGAATGGGGTAAGAGATTTATATGGCCAAAGAGTGCCACTAATTATAAGCCCCAAATAGCACTAAGAAGTGCATAATTCAAATAGGTCTTGCACTTAGAATTGCTTCAAATAATTAACATTCAAATACAAAATGGATCATCTCATGGCTTTGTCAAAGTGGAAGCTTTTCTGGAAGGGTCCGTAGTGCCAGGATAGGAAATGCTAGGTAGGGAAATGCTGATGCTTTTCAATCATTATGCTGTCCCTGGCATTCAAGAACAATGGAAAAATGTTCAAATTGGTAGATATGCAAATAGTGCAGCTGACAAGGGGCACAGAGTGGTAGGAAGGATCTGAATGAAGAATCAAAATCAGTGTCTACAACTGTTGGCTAAAACAGAGCTCAGTCCTCTGCTGGACTTTTGCTTAATCCCAGTCTCTGACCCCAGTAAAGGGCTCTCATGATAGTTGCTGTCACCACCTTTCCCTGCAACTCGGCCACAGCAAGTGGAAATGATGAAGAAACGCATATGGATTCCTTATAAGGATGGCTCACCACACCTGTGCATCTAGTCCTGTGTTCATTGATTCTAGAACCTTTATTTTAACAGGAAGTACAATTTTAAAAAATTAGATGATTATTGGCAGGCAAATAAAAACACAAATCTTTCTTTAAAAAGACATGTGAACTCAATACTAAATGCAAACTCCATGAAGACATGGGGTTTTGTTTTGTTTTATTTTCCTGTATCTCCAGTACTCAGGGTTGCCTGGTCTGGAGCAGATGCTCCAGGAATAGGCATAGAAAGACAGGGAAAGACTCATCAATAAATCTATAAATTTGGGTAAAAGTTAGAGAGTGGGGAGTCTGATATAGAGAAAAGACCATCATTCTGCAGGGCTAGCAAGGGTGAACCAGTCAAGAATTGACATTTGAGGAAAACCCATATAACACCCTCCTGTCTCTCAGGAGCTATTCCTAGTCCCCCAGTCCTAGTCCCCATTCCTTTTCTCTAATAAATTTTTCTACCCTTAATCTCTGTTGTTCCTTAGAATTCATGCTTGAACTTCGAGGGACATGAACTTGGTGTATTTGACATCTAGCATTTCCCCTATATCATCTTGGAGGTCCCACCAAGACAATTAAAAGGAGCTAAAGTTTAGAGACCAGAACTGAAAAGGTGACTGGGCTAAGAAGACAGCCAATATTTTGGCTCTGGCCCTTTGAGATTAAGAGCCCAGGACCTGAGGGAACCTTTCTACAAGATCCTACAACTTCGAGGCTGCCAAACTCCAGGTGATCACGCAGATGAAACCAACGACGAATGTGTCAGACTCCTTTTCCGGGATCTACCAGTTTGACCTTGTAAAGAGCTGATAACTGCTAAACTACAACATGGCTTCTTGAAGACCATTAGATTGGATCTCTGGAGAAGGCCCTTGTCTGTGGTTTCCCTTACACTGACTCTGAGCTTCAAGTAGCCAGATGGAAACTATATTCCTTCTCCCCTAGCAGCAGTTAGGGATACCTCTTCAGAGGGGGAACTATTGTAGACAGCTAAATTAGGTTGAAATATATTAGGCAGCCGGTCAGGGCTGGGCCATCCAGGGAGTCAGTGCAAAAGATGAGAATCCAGTTGTGGGCTGGGCGGAGAACCAAGAAGCCAATCCATGCCTTCCTATGAGCCAGTGGCAGCCGTGCAGTCCAGGAAGGGAACCAAGAAACAACCTGTGTCTTCCCGTGAGCCAGCAGCAGTTGTGAGCTGGGAGGAGAACCAAGAAGCCAACCCATTCCTTCTTGGGAGCCAGCAGCAGCCATGCAGGTTGGGCGGGGAACCAAGAAACCAACCTGTGCCTTCCCTTGAGCCAACTAGTGAGAGGGCTGGGAGACAAGAAGAGCTGCTGCCACCCTACCCCCCACTCTCCCATGCCATGTAAGCAACCAGTTGATTTGGGGGAACACAGGCTGAGACGACAGCAACTGAAGCAAACCCCCCCCCCAAAAGAAAAACAACTTAGTGCTTGTACTGTTTGATTGACTTTGTAGGCCTAAAGCCGGTAGTCTGAGCATCTGTTTGGAGGATAACAGTATGCATTATAGAAACTGTGGGGGATTTCCTTCTGTCTTGTTTTTGAAAACCAATGTTTTGCTCTGTTTGTTTTGTTTTATTCCATTTCAAATAAAAAAATGAAAAAAGATGAGAATCCATCAGGACCATGGCTGGAGATGCAAGCGAAAATTAAAGTCACAATGGCGAGTTTTACATTCTTCCCTAAGGGATGAATGGAGGCTTGGGATTATTGGCATCACCCTTTCGAGGTTTCCCATTATCTCACTGGGGATAGGTCATCCTCTCCCACCTACCAAGACCAAGGCCAAGACCAAGACCAAGACCAAGACCAAGACCAAGACTAAAGACAAGATTAAGACGACAAATTATCGACCAAGGTTAATGATGTCACCCATGGACCCTTGCTACCATTAGATCAATATTCCCTAAGCAATTATACCTGCAATCTTATTGGTTGATGATAGTTTTGACCCATATTGTACCCACCTCATGATTTTGCTCTTAAAATTTCCTTCTAGAGGTGGACTCATTGGCAACCCATTTGGAACCAACCCCTCCTGTCCCTCAGGAGTTATTCCTAGTCTCCATTCCTTTTCTCCAGTACATTTTCCTACTCTTGAAAAATAAATTTGACATTTGAGTAGAATGCTTGTTAGCAAGATGCTGGCCAGATGAAATTCTGAGGATGGAGACCAGGGACATCTTGAACTGCTCAAGGGATATTAGGAAGGCCGGTGGGGCTGAAGGCATGGAGAGAAGAGTGAGTTAGAAGCTGAGATCAGGGTTGTAATAAGGACCACTTCAAATAGGGTCTTAGTGATCATGATTGGAAGTTCATCTTCTAACTTAAGAGTAATGGAAAGCCATGAGGAGCTTTATATAGAAAGTCCTAGTGGGATCTGAATTACCCACAAGATCACTCTGGGTACTGTAGTGAAAGATGACTTCTTTTCACTGTAGAAACAGTTACGAGGATCACATCTGCTAAGTTAAACTTGGGTCTCACGAAATGCACGTGAGAACGGCGGTGAAGCTTATGGGTAGGGCACTGGCCCAGCAAGCCCAGGCCCTGGGCCTGAGCCCCGGCACTGCGGACAAGACACAAAATCCCTATGAAACACACATGAGAAATGCTCTGTAAAACAATCTACAAGAGGGGAAATGATTAGGGCTATGTGAAGACTGCAGTTACAGGAATAGGAAAACTCATATTTGAGAGAGAATAAGGAGATGAGATGACAAGATGTTTGAGCACCTGTTCAGGGAAAGAGTGGAGCACTCAGCTGCCAAGTGGACATGGCGGGTAGAAAGCAACGCTTAATACTCATGTGCTACAGTGCACACACTGCTCACGGTGTTTCTGGACAGGTGTGGAAGGTAAAGGCAATTTCAGCCCTCACAGAATCTATCGTCTGGTGAGAGCACAGCAATTAACAAAGCTGATCAAAGAGAAATCACTCTGTGGAAAATGATAGAATGGGAAAGAAACCATAATACAGTATAGGACAAAATATTTTTCAGAGCCTGAAAGAAATCAGTTTAATGATTCTCTCTCCTCTCTCTTCCCACTTACATGGGCTTTGATATTTCTCTCTCTCCTTGGGAAAAAATAATCAAAGCATTCTTATTATATTTAGGGTTGCCAGATAAAATGCAGGACTGAAATAGAAACCTGAGAACTACTTTTAACATAAGCATAAATGAAAAATAAACTTGCCAGAAGTAGGAGACAGCAAAAAAAAAATCACCTTGTGGTTTTAGTCATGGTATTGGGTAGTTTAGAAGCAAAGCAAACAGAAAAACAACATGAAATTTTTAACAACAGACTGGATATCACATGGGTTTGTATTCAAAATTCATATTACTTGTGTGTTCTGGAACATCTCTGAAGGAAAATTCAACATAGTGTCAGAAAAGAAGTGTCTCAAGGAAGTTGATAGAAGCAGATGCAAATCCTTTGAATGGAAATGTAACCTTAACTCACACCTCAGAGCACTCTCTTATGTAAAATTTCTGAGGTAAGCACCATAATTTAAAAATAAAACACACCAGAAAATCAGGAACTAGGGGAGAAAATAAACAGACTTTCAGATAGTAGAATCGGACCCAAAGAGACTACAGATTTTGAAATTTTATGGCACAGAGTATACAAATAACAAAATATTTCATATGAAAATAGGAACTGCTCTTAAAGACATAGGTGTAGGCAAAGATTTCATGAACAAAACCCCGATTGCATGGGAAATACTACAAAGAATCAACAACT
>RJWT010034224.1:0-13724 GCA_004365215.1 Cuniculus paca
TAATGGGGATAATAGTCTTGAAGGGAGACATTGTACATAATCAGGAGGAGGAAAGAAGGACTTGTCCGTTTTGATATTTTGCTCTAGGTGGCTAGTTTTGTTTCTCATAAAGAAATTGAACCACCTGTCATGTTGGCTCCTAAGGAACTGCTGTTGTAAGTGGCTCATCAAGAGTTGAACTTCATGTAGCCTTGTTGGGAATATGGAAAAGGAAGAAAGCCACAGGACTGCCCATTCAGTCTTGGGAAGATCTGGATGATTCTGCACAAGCAAAAACGACTTGAAATTTATGTACAGACACACCTCTAACAATCCATCTTCAGCTGACTGAATGTTGTATTATAGCCCTTCTCCAAAGTGGGTGGAATGTTCTGGTTTCACCACAGATTTTATAAACTCATTTCATTTTTGGAATCATCTTAAGGATTCCAGGTACCTTTTGTATATAACTGTTATTCTTTTGCTTTTTAAAAAATAATTTGTTTCATATTTAAAACCCTTGTATTAATGATTCATGTTCAGCATTATTTGAATCATTTGCCATGACAGAAAGGAAATACTTGTGTTTCAAATAAAACTGGTGTAGGAAAGTCTTGACATTGTGAGTTAAGTGCTTTTATATTCAGCCCAGATCCACCTTGGTTAGCAGCCAAACTGTCACTGGCCTTTCACGTAAACCCCCAGTTTCTGTTTGGGCTTAGAAATCTTTCACCAAGGACAAACTCAGACTTAGCCACAACTGTGCACAGTTGTAGCTGCATAACTTTAGATAAAAGAAAAAATGCACGTTGATGGATACGTATGTCTTTTCCAAAATTTAGGTATTATGAATTGTGCTGTTATAAACAAGGAATGCATGTAGCCCTGTAAGATGTGCTTATGTCTCATGAAGATACCCAAAAGAGTTATACCTGGGTCAAAAGGATCTGGTTTTAGTTTTTTGGAGGAATCTCCAGAGTTATTGTACTTTCTTTTTCCAGTAAACTTGGCAGCATGGTTCCCTTACCCCACAGCTCCACCTGCATTATTTGAGTTCTTGATAGCATGCTTACTGGAATTAGCTCAAACTTAAGTGGGCTTTGATTTGCATATCTAATGGACAAAGATGTTGAACATAATTTTTTCTGCATTTCGTAGTGATTAATGGTTCTTTTGAGAAGTATCCATTTTGAGTTATTTTTAAAAATTTGATCTTTTATTTTGGGGATGTCTAATGTTTTTGAGCCTTTTATATATTCTGGATGTTCTCTGTCTAAGGAATAGCTGACAAAGATTTTCCCACTCTGGAGGTTCTCCAATCCGTTGTTTCCTTTCCTATAAAAATCCTAATTTGACATCCCATTTGTTGATTTTTTTGTATTATAGCTTGTGCAATTGAGGTATTCAGAAAGTCCTTGCCCATGCCCATGTCTTCAAGAGCTCTACCTGTTTTATTTTCCAGCAGATTCAGCATTTCTAGTTTAATGTCTAGTTCTCTTGTATTTTGACTTGGTTTTCGTAGAGTGTGTGTGAGATACAGGTCTGGATTTTATCATCTGCACTGGATCACCAGTTTTTCCCACACTGATTTTGAAGAGACTAACCTTCATGTTCTTTGTCTCTTTGTCCAAAATCAAGTGGCCAAAAGTGTCCGGGGTTGTTGCTTCATTCATTGTGATCAACATGTATGTTTTTGTGCCAGTATCATGATTTATTTATCACTGTAGGTTTTTGGCATAACTTTGCATCTGAAATAATCATTCCTCTTGTTTTGCTATTATGGCCAGGACTTCTTCAGCTACTCTAAGTGTGTTTTGATTTTGTATGAATTGCAGGAGTGTACATTATAGTTTTGCAAAGAACACTGAAAGTAGTTTGATGAGAATTGCATTAAACTCATTACTATTTGTGGGAAAATGGACATTTTGACAGTATTGGTTGACTGTTCCTATCTAGTAATGGCGAGTGTCTGTTTTCTAATGTCAGTTTTGTTTTTGTTTTTGTTTTTTGACTACAGTTTTTGTTATAGGGCATGTTTACTTTGCTGTGTTTATTCTTAGGCATTTGATTTTTTTTGAATCTGTCATTAATGGGATTGTTTACTGGTTTATTTTTTTAGTGGGTGCATGCTTTATGCGCAGAACAGTATTGATCTTGTACCTTGAATTGTTTGCCATGATTTTGTTTTCTGTGGTCTGGTATGGTGTGGTTCAGATATTTTCCATTTTTTGTTAGATTGTTGTTGACATTTAGAGTTATTTCTGTATTTTGAATACAAGTTTGTTTTCTAATATTTGTTTTTAGAGGGATAATCCAATATTTGGCTTGTTTTATTAATGTTAAGACAGATCATTCAGAGAATACAAATTTTACATTTCTTAGGGCTCTCAAAATAATTGATACAGGGCTGGGGAGTTGGCTCAGTGGCCTAAGCTACAGCCTGGTGAGCGTGAAGTAATGAGTTCAATCCCTGGTGCTGCAAAAAAAAAAAAAAATAGTTATAATAATTGATATACTGATATACCTAAATAATTGCTCTATAACAATTGACATATACATACTATATCAAATATAATTTATATATAGTAGATACATTATATATGCAATTGGTATATACAGATATTCCTCATTTAATAACTACTTGTTTAACAAGTGTTTGGACTTATGATCAAGGCACACTGTTTGCATTTACAACCTGCCCTTTGGACTTAAAACCCATCTTTTTCTTTGTGCAGTTCTGCACAGCTTGGTTATAGAGCCTCAGTGTCCTTTTCGTACAGTACACCTCGTTTGGACAGTACTGCACTATCTGATGATGTACTGTATGGTACAGTACTGCAGTTTTTGTTCTGTTATATATTACAGTGCTGCATGTAAAAGTTATGCAAATAAAAGCAAAGTCAACTTAGCGTTGCCTTTGATCATTTCTTTGTTCTGAAAATTGTAATGTACATACTATGTACAATTCCTAATGTATTGACCAATTCATTTAATGACTTAATCACAGGAAAAGAAGTTGGTGGTTGAATGAGGAATACCTACAGTAATACATAGTATGTCAGTTTTATATAATTGATATCTAATGGACACTATAATTAATACATAATTCATATATGATTGCTGTATCAAGATCATTGATACTTTTGTGAATGACTTGATAATGGATTTGGCATTTGTGTTTCCATTCATGTTCAGATTGCATTTGTGTTTGCGTTTGTGTTTGAATTCAAGTCCAGAATTGGGTTCAGGTTTGTGTTTAGTTTCAGTTCTGGGTTTGTGTTCAGGTTTGTGTATGGGTTGTGTTTGTGTTTGGGTCATGTGAGGTATAGGGTTCATGTTTATGTATGTGTTTAGATTCAGATTTCAGGTTTGTATTTGAATTTGGGTTTGGGCTTGTGTTCTGGTTAGATACAGAGTTCATATTCTGGCATGTGTTTAGATTCATGTTCGGTTTAGGATTATGGTTCGTGTTTGGACTTGGGTTTGGGATTAGGTTTGGTGTTGAGGTGTTAGTTTTGAGTTTCTGTTCAAGTTTAGGGTTCTCAATCAAGGTTCCAGTCTGGGTTCACTTTTGGATTTGTGTTCAAGTGTGGGTTCGAGTTAGGTTTAGGGTTTGGATAAGGATTATAGTAGGGTCAGGGTTAGGGTAGAAGATATGGTTAGGATTAGAGTATGGGTTAGGGTACAGGTTAAGGTTAGGGTGTGGGTTAGGGTATGGGCTAGGATTTGGGTATGGGACTTTTTCTAACACTGATACTTAGTCCTCATTGTAACTGAAGTGATGCCATTAATTTTTTAAAAGGAGGGAAGGTTTAAAAGTGATCTTATATTCAGTGACTTAGAATTTTCAAATAGAAAGTTGAAATAAGTTGAATGGAGAAGAGTTCAGGTATTTTCAATATGTGTACCAATTGTTAATGAGAGTATATACAAGGTTGTTAGTGACCAAAATGCACAAGGCTCTGGGCTCAATCCCCAGCATGGGGTGGGTGTAGGGCACTCCCAAGAGGTTCAATCAACCTTTCACAAAAATCAAAACTACATCATTGTGATTATAGGTTTAAATTTTATAAGAAATGGGCCCAAATGTTGCAGTTTAGCCATATCCAAAAATACCAAGAGTTTTACAGTCCATATATTTATCTCAAGATAGGACCCAGAGTTCTGACTTGAACCTTAAATCCCAGTGGATCATCTCCCATATGCCAAACAGTGTACTTTCATCTCAACAAGGTTTGGAGCCAGCATAGATGGGACTGAAGTAATTATAATAACACCAAGCTTGATACATACTGATCAAGAAATCTGTATTGATCCTTTTCTAAAATTGTGCCTTTGCCAGGCATGATGGTACACACCTGGAATCCCAGCACTACAGGAAGCTGAGGCAGGAAGATCACAAGTTCCAACCCAGCCTGAATGACTTACTAAGATGCGTCTCAAAATTTTAAAAAGGACTGGGGACATAGCTCTGTGTGAAGGCTCTGGATTCAATCCCCAGTGAGAGAAGGGAGGGTTCCCTTAACTTTGCCAGAAAAAAAATTCCAGAAGTATTAAAAATATTTGATGGCTTGAATTTAGCAATAAGAGATGCATGATCCTCAGTTGTAACTGCTTAATAGATAACACTTTTATTTATTAATCTTTTGGGGTTTTTTTTGAGACAGGGTCTCATGCTTAGCAGTAACACTATTGGAAACTAACATTTGTTGAGTCCCTTTAATTCATATACGCACTTTGACATTAAATCCTACACTGCATTGAAAGAACAGTTGGGCATTATTGTAATTCCAATATTGGATATTATAATCCAGATACAGTAATAACTTAATATCATAATCCAATTACTGTGGTCCCCTTTTTCATATTCCTTATGGTTTGAGAAGTTTATATTTGTAATCCAATTAAATTATTGGAATCCCAGCAAGTTAATTCCAGTCTACCACCTCCAGTGCAACCCATGGTGGGAATAAAGACACTAAGATATTTAAAGTTATGGGCAGCCAAGGGGTCCCAATTCTGGGCCAGGTTAGGATACATGGAACAAAAGCCCTTGATCCAAAGCCTCACCCAGAATTTATTGTCTCTCGAACAAGGCAGTGGCCCAAGGATGTGTGAGAGTCAGTAAGGCAGGAATTACCTGAGTAATGTGAGCTGAGCTAGCCAGGTGATGAGAAAGGCACCTCTGCAATATGCAGAGAGAGGATTATGCAGAAAGACCAATCTGCATAACTGATGGGACTGCATATGAATGAATTTAGGAGGCTGTTACTTCAGTTTCTGATATGTAAACTTTTGTGCCCTGGGAAGTCATACCCTCTTATTTTGAGGCTTATACCCAGCTGACATTCCGGGAGCTATCTGGCTCTGCCATCTTGCTGTGCTCAACCTCTTACAGGGAACACAATGCAAGGAAACAAGAAATTGTGGGCTGGTTTTAAGGATTATATATCAATACCTCAGCTAGCCTTATTTATATTACTTAAAGCCAGTTGAAGATAGGAGAAAATGTCATAGCCAGCTCTGCACATATCTACATGGAAATAGGGCTCACTTTAACTAAAGCTGAAGCAATTGTTCTGCATTCAAGGAGAGGTGCCCAGGTTGTCTTCTACAAGGCATGGTGGCGCACACCTGTAATCCCAGCACTCAGGAGACTGAGGCAGGAGGATCACCATGAGTTGGAGGCCAGCTTGGGCAACACACTGGGTTCAAGGCCAGCCTGGACCACATTAGTGAGACCCTATTTCAAAAAAAGATGAGATTTAAAAAATCACTGCCTTATTTCCTCCTAGTTTCAAGGATATCGTGATCAGATATCTATCTATCTATATATATATAGATATATAGATATATATCATATATTCTTAAGTACCATTGGGTTTGATTATTCAAGGGTTTTTTTGTGCTTGTGTGTGTGTGTGTGTGTGTGTGTTTGGTACAGAGAATCAAACTCACAACTTTACACTTACCAGGCAGGTACTGTGCAACTGAACTTTATCCCCAGCCCTGTTTAAACTTTTTAAAGAGTTTTTGTCTTAGTTACTTTTCTCTCATTGCTGAGACAAACACATGATGCCCAAAGTGAAACAAGGAAAGGTTTATTTAGCTTACAGTTTTGGGGCTTTTACTCCATGCTTAGCTGGCTCCAAGGCAGGGTGGCGTGGCTGAGGCGCTGCCGTTCATGGGGCTGCAAGCAGCAAGAGCGAACCGCGCCAAAGAGAACTGGCCCCCATTCCGACCTTACATTGTATGTCAACTCCACCCCTGGGTAGGTGCAGAGCTCACACTGCCAATCCCAGTGCTACACAACAAATCAATCATAAACGTTAGATTCAGCCACTTTCATGACTACATGAGGCTTGGGGGGGCCATCTATATACAAACTGTAACAGTTTTTTAAAAAAACCCTTGATTTTAGATAATTGAGGATAGTGGCATATGCCCGTGGTCCTAGCTATTCAGAAGGCTGAAACAGGAGGATCTCAAATTCAAGGCCAGACCAGGCAATTTAGCAAGTCCCTATCTTGAAAAAGGCTGAGGATTTGGCTCAGTGATCACTATCATGCATAAGACTTAGTTCAATCCTTAGTACCACGAAAAATAAAAAGCCCTGATTTTAAGGAGCTGCTCAAATCTTTGAAAGTTCCCACAACCCAGACATTTGAGTGTGTTAATAATTATCTTTAATAATTTAATAAGTATAATTATTAAGTACCATGTATCATACTTAAAACTTTATCAGTTTTTCCTAATATTATACAATAAAGAGGGCAAAACATAAGCCATGATTCTTAAGAATAGGAATCCAGGATGTAATTTTATACTTAAAAAATGTTTAAGACTCAGAAGACATACTGTGTAGGCCTATTACTAGTTTGATTTAGTTAGATTTAACAGCTAACATGTTGAACAGGCTGTGGCAATAAGCAAAGAACAGTGAATTAAAACTTAGTCTTGCTCCATCCCTCAGATTTATCATCAGGAATGGAGCAGCAGTTTAGAGAGCTGTAAGTATGAGAAAGCAGAGCCAAGATAAAGACTCTAGACGAGGAATGGTGTTTAAAAAAAAAAAAAAGACTCCTCTTTGTTGAATTATGTGAATGTAGGAATCAGATGGATTAAAAACATTCAAAGGGAACAAAGGACAAACTTTCAAGGAGAAAGAAAAGCAAAATGGAAAGAATTCTTATCTGAGGTCACCTGCTTTGGTTAGAAGCTGAAGGAGGATTGATCAAGATTACAGAAGCTATGAGACTCCAAGTGGTGACACAGTACTGTGATCCCAGTGCTCTAGAAGGCTGAGGCAGGACGATGAGCCCACAATGGGCAATTTAGCAATTTGCCAAGACTCTGTCACAAAATTAAAAAGTTAGGCATACATCTCAGTGTGAAGGCACTGGGTTCAATCTCAATACCTCAAAAAAATTTTTTTCATTATTTGCCACATAGTGTTTTGGACTCTCACCCCCTTGGGGCTCAGATTAGAGCATGCAGAACTCAGCTATCATTAAGCACTACAGGTCTCTAGGGATAGATGGGTATAAGCCAAATCTCTGCTCTTGAAGTACTTAGGAAACCATTTTAAAACTAAGATGAGTGAAGGAAGTGTGAGTAGTAAATGGACAATGCTGCAGACAAAATGAGTCTATAATTGGGAAGAGCCAGAGTTTGAGCAGTAACACTCAGGAGGCAAAGTTTGCTTTAATGTAACCTCTAACCACCCCTCAATCGTTCACTGAGGCCCTGATTTGTTTTATTCTTGCTCAGGGGGCTGCTAATACTCTTGGCTGTGGTATAAACTGATTTTTTTAAAAAGATCTATTTAAAACACAAACATGACCTAGCCATAGTGGCAGATGCTTGTAACCCCAGCGTTACGGCTGTACCTAGACGCCCTCCTGAAGCCTCATGGGGTCATAGGTAGGAGTTTTGAAGGTGGCTGTGTGATGCTGGGATTAAAGGTTCCCCACCCTGGGCAGCCTGGATGGAATATAAAGGGACAGCAAGAAGCTGCTGTTTCTTCTGCTGCTGTTGTTACCTATTCTCTGTCTTCTGCCTGCCATGCCATGCCATAGACTTTTTTCCCCTGTAAAGTCACCCTGCCTTGGAGCCAGCCAATTATGAACTGAAACCTCCACAAACGGTGAACTAAATAAACCTTTCCTTCCTTAACTTGTGGGTGTTGGGTATTTTTGTCTCAGCAATGAGAAAAGACACCCAGCTACTCAGGAGGTTGAGGCAGGAGGATTGCAAGTTTGAAGCCAATCTGGGCAATTTAGCAAGACATTGTCTCAAAAAGGACTGGGAATGTAGCTCACTGGTAGAATGCTTGCTTAGCATATGTGAAGCCCTGGATTTGAACACTGCTTAGCATATGTGCCCTGGATTTGATCTCCAATTCTGAAGAAAAAAAAAGTTGAGTCACTTTGCTTCATTAAACCTTCCAGGAATTAGGAAGATTTATCAGCCCCAGGTATGCCAGGATAAATTCTAGGTGGGCCAAAATCTTTAATATAAAAAAGTAAAATCTTTTTTGTTTGGTTGGTTTTTGAGACAGGATCTCACTATGTAGTTCAGACTGGCCTGGAACTCACTATGTAGACCAGGCTGGCCTCGAATTTGAGTTAATCCTCTTGCTTCATTCAGCCTCCCAAGTGCTGAGATTACAGGTGTAAGCACCACGCCCGGCTAAACGTATTTTCAGTTTACCAAGGCTTTATCAGGACTAAAGTCCCATGTAGTTCGAAGAGAACCTGTGCACTATTATTTCAGTTTACTTTCAATCCCATGAGCAAGTTTATTTTTTAAAGTTATTTATTTATTTATTGGCGGTACTGGGGATTGAACTAGGGCTTTCCCACTGAGCTGTGTCCCCAACCCTTTTTTTTATTTTAAGACCGGGCCTCACTAAGTCAGAAACTGCCCAGGCTGAACTTGTGATCTTCCTGGCTCAGCTTCCCAGGAGACGCGAGAGCGCAGGCATCGGGGTACCGCTCCAGGCCCTCCTCGGCACCGCCTCCCTCTCCCTGCAGGTGGCGGCTGTAAGCTAAGCTCACGTCCCAAAGCACGCTTGCCTCAGTTTGGCCTCCTCCGGAGGCCGTGGAGCATAGGAGAGACGGCTTCTGCGGGTAGAGAGGCCGTCCTCAGGCACCGCCCACGTCGCCTCTTGACAGCCATTCGTTTCCGCTTTCGGTTCGCCGCCTCCGGAAGTCGCCGTTAGAGGTAGCGTGGTGGTTGGCGTGGCCTTTGTCGGATTCCGCCATGGCGTACAGGGGCCAGGGGCAGAAAGTGCAGAAGGTGATGGTGCAGCCCATCGTATCCTGCGCGACGCGTGCGACCAGGAGTTGGGGGAACGGAGTGCGGGCCTGGGTGGCCGAGCGGGACAGCGCGGGCCGCGGAGGGAGCTTCCGGGACGTCGGCCGGGGCGGGCGCGGGCGCGGGCGCTGGGCGGAAAGGAGGCTGCGGGTCTAGGAGCGGTGCAATGTGGGAGGGGTCCTTCGGCGGCTCCCCGCGAGGCGTGGCGGTTCTCAGCCTTCAGAAAGCAAAGACGGGAGTCGGGTCACCCCTGGCTTTCAGCGAGCGGAGTCTGCCGTGTATTTTTTTTCTTTTCCTTAATCCCAGTGGTGCAGAACCTCATCTTCAGATACTTGCAGAATGTACGTAAGTCGCGTGTGAATTGGTTTGTAATCACGACTTAAGCAAAAGTTGAATGTTTGTTTATCTGTATCAGCTTTCCCGATCATAATGTCTTTAAGAGTTTAAAAATAAATGAAACTACCAAGATTGGAGGGATACTTGAGGGGAAGGATTACCAGAAGAGCTCTTCTGTAATAAAGTGATGTATGTCTGTGCCAGCTTCAAGCGTGGAAACTGTGTCATCGTTACTTTCAGAGATCAGAAATACTCCACAGTGTTTACTGACAGATGCAACAGTGGCATTTGGGCATTGGTGCTTTTCATGGATTTGGCAGCACTGGGATGGAACCCAGGGCCTTATGCATGCTAGGCAAGCGCTACCGCTGAGATCCATTCCTAGCTCTGGTATTGCTACTTCTGTTGAGTATAGCTAGGTCCTTGGAAACTGCCCTACATCTGTACTCTAGGAAAGAAAAACCCAATCATCTTAAACCAGGTCATAATGTGCTGCTCAGTATTTGTTGGAGGACAACAAAACTTAAAGGAGCGACATTAAAAAAAAAAAAAGCGACACAAAAAAAGGAAGAGGAAAGTAGATTTAGAGGCCTTAGTGGCCCCTGCTGTTCTTAAGGAGATTTTTAGCAACCTAAATTTTAGATTATAACAATTGAAAAAAAATAGATTTTAAGCCATTGTAAATTTTTTTTTTTTTAAACTGGGTCTCATGCAGTTCAGGGTGGCCTTGAACTCACCAGAGATCCTCTTGCCTCAGCTTCTCAAGTGCTGGGATTACAGGTGTGCACCTCCATGCCCAGCAAGCATTGTAATTTTAATCCTCATAATTGAGAATCCCTCCCCTGATTGTTACGTGTGAGACATGGAAAACTGAGAACCTAGGAAATTTTCTCTTGGACCTGTATTTTGCTGTAATAGGTAAGAAAGAACACCCTAGTCAGTAAAACTTACTGCTTTGTGGTGTCCTGTCACCAATTTTTACTCGTAAGTGTATTGAGACTGGAAGTGGTAAGAAATTCTATTTTTTTTTTGTATTATTTTTGCGGCATTGGGGATCAAACTCACAACCTGATGGTTGCCAGGCAGGTGCTTAGGCCACTGAGTTAAATCCCCAGGCCTAGTGGTAAGAAATTAAAGGTGGGGTATGGTGACACATGTCTGTAATTCCAGTACTCTGGGTGGCTGAGGCAGGAGGATTGAAGCCAGCCTGAGCAATTTAGCCAGAGCCTGCTTCAAGATATAAAAAAAAAGAGGGAGAGAAATACAATTACATCTCAAGTTTATGTGAAAAATTAATAGCTTTGACAATCTCATTATAGCATTTATTAAAAGGAAATGTTTCTTAGCAGGTTACCAGTCTTGGTTACCAATTCTTAGATGTGGACTCGTTAGTTGAAATTGTTAGCTTATATTCATTGAATGTTTCAAGTTTCATTTCTCTATTGTTTAATCAAAGTGATTAGGGCTTCTTTTGTAAACACAGCTATTTTTATTTATTATTTCAGAGATCCCGGATTCAGGTGTGGCTATATGAGCAAGTGAATATGCGGATAGAGGGCTGTATTATTGTGAGTATCCAGACTATTTTTTCTCAGAGAGGTTTGTTAACAGATTCTACAGAAAGTGGCCACCCAGAATAGTATATAAAAAGTGAAAGAGCTACCCCCAAGGAAAGCTTTTTCAGGGCATAGTATTTAGCCTTTTATCTTGTTCTAGGTGTTAAGGGTTTTAGATAATTCAGAAAAGAGGGAAATTAGGCTGGGGCATTAGCCCAGCAGCACAAGTGCCTGCCTGGTAAGTAAGCACAAGGTTGTAAGTTCAATCCCCAGTACCAAAAAAAAGAAACTAAAACAATTTTAAATGATAGTAGTATTGGAGGGAGGGGACAAAAGAGAGGGGTGGAGATTAATGCAATACCATAGTATGTTTTAGTGATAACCCAAATAGAGCTGCTGCGGTTAATATTTCCAGGATAAGCCGGGTATGGTGGCTCACGCCTATAATCCCAGCACTCGGGAGGCTGTGACAGGAGGATCGATGCAAGTTTGAGACCAGCCAGGGCTATAAAGTGAGCTCAAGGCCAAGCCTGAAGGGCATAGCGAGACCCTGTCTCAAAAAGACAAGGGCCGGAAATCTAGCTCAGCGGCCTAAGCGCCTGCCTGGCAAGTGCGAGGTCGTGAGTTCAATCCCCAGTCACACGCGCACACACACACACACACACACACACACACACACACACACAAAAATTCCAGGATAGCAAGATATCCTAAGCAATTGTTTTGTTTGTTTTTGGTGATGAAGAATATCAAATGCAGGGCCTCTTGCATGTTGAGCATCTGTCCTACCATTGGAGCTCCATTCCCAACCCCAGTAATGTTTTAAAGAAAAAGTATCATTGGAAGTATTATGTTAAGACACTTTGGTATTCTGTGTAGAGATCAGTGATTCTGTTAATCTCCTTTTCTTTGATTACCAGTTGGCAAACAGGCATGGTAGTTTGTGGAGAAATGGGGAGAGCATCGGCAGTATTACGTATATACGTATGTAAAATACTGTATATTGGGTACTTTATAGAACATAGGGAAGGTGACTTGCTGGCATATCTAATGAATACTAAGTTCAGAAGGTTGAAGAAGTAATTTGGATTACAGTCTGGCCTTGGTTATTTTCTTATTTAAAAAGAGGTTTCTGGTGTTTTGGTTGGAAGATCACCAGAGGGATGGTTACATAATCTTTTAGAATGGTCTAGATATGCTTTTGCTTGAAAAATAAATGTCAGTTGCCTTATTTTTCTAGGGTTTTGATGAGTACATGAACCTCGTATTAGATGATGCAGAAGAAATTCATTCTAAAACAAAGTCAAGAAAACAATTGGGTAAGAAATATAGTTGATCTTACAGAATTCTGGAAGTGTTTAGTTCACTCACAGTATGAAATGAATTGCATTTCAGTTCATGTTTAAATTTATTCTGCAGGCCAGGGAATATAGCTCAGGGGCATAAGTGCCTGCCTGGCAAGCATAAGGTCGTGAGTTCAATTCCCAGTACCAAAAAAAAATTTAGTTTGCATTTGAGAAGTTATTTTTGGAAGGAGAAAACACTTTTGAAGTTATTCTTTGCCACTTATCCCTTACCCCACTCTTTCTGCTTCTGTCTCTATTCAGTTTTCACCAAGGTCATAAAAGATTAATGGTGTTAAATATAATGGTTAGTATTAGTGTTCATTTTATTTTAACTCTAAATAGAATTTGGCACTGTTGATTACTCCCTTAAAACACTTCATTTCCTTGGCTCTGTGGCATAGTACTGTGGTATCTTAGTTCATGAATTTAGTTCTTTCCATGATTCTAGTTGCAAACCTAACTGGACAAAAACCAAATCAAATTCAGTGATAGGTTTAATGTTGACCTTATAGGGAAATTTGATTTGGTTCTCATCCAGCTTGATTGGTGACCAGAATTGAGGAATGAGTTAAGTTTGTAAATCAAGGTACCTCTGTACTCAGGGTTTCATTTCTCATCTCTCCTATTCTCATTCAGACTTTTGTATATTCTTTTTTTTTAAGCCCAGTCGATAACTGTTAAGAGTTGCTTGAGGCTTGGTTCTCTGCTTTCCTGTCACTCAGGATTTCCTTAGGCACTCAGAAGAACAGCTTTGGTTACCATCTGTTTATTGACACCCAAATTTGTGTCTGTAGCTCAGATCTCTGATCCTATTCAGCATCCCTACATGAATGTCTCAAAGGCTCTTCAAACTCAGCATATCAGAAATCAAACTCAAATTACTATGCACACACTATGTACAGCTGTTTGGTGTTCTCTGCAACTGCATGACTGTAGTTTGCCTTCAGCTTATTAGTCGATGTCTCTGCAACTGCCTCAGCCCTCTCCGGGTTCTTCAAAGTTTAGTCATCTTCTTAAAGTGCCTATTTATGACCTTGTGATCCCTTTGCTTGAAGTGCTATGTTCGTTGACTTTATGTTGCTCTTATGGTAACGTTCTTTCACGTATTCTGCAAAGTCCTTTGCAATCTGGGCCTATCTCCCCCTGCTCATTTTGTATCACACTCCTGACTATTTTCTGAGCTTTAGTC